>JAPDOI010000129.1:0-15000 GCA_029168955.1 Aplectana chamaeleonis | reverse complement strand
TTATGCAGAAAATCGAGATTCTCATTGTCATACAATATAGAATCTCTGACTCCGTTTGGATAGGATTTAGGTTTAAATTATAAAAAAAAAACACCAAGTTTTACTCCGCGGCAGGGGTTCTAAGTGACGGTCGACAGGTGTCATAAGTGGGATTGGCTGGAAAAGTGAGTAGTTGCTACGTTATTAAGGCCTAGTGTATACTTCGTCGCGGGTGCGACGGCGTCGCTCGACACAGAGTGGTCGACGGCTGATGAGTCGTTGGTCGGTAATACGCAAACATGGTCTCCTTTACTGAGAGTAAATATTTACATTTGCTTTCCAAAATGTGGTCTAATCTAATTCTGTATAGGGTTTTTTTTGAGAATGCTGAACATGTCGCTGGGAACGGTTTTCCTTCTGTTTCCTCTTTTTGCGTTCAGCACCCAAAAAAACCTGGCACAAGTCAGGTATGGGGTTTTCTCTATTACTGAATGTGAAAAATGAATAAGAAACAGTTCTCTGTCATCATATACTAGTAATCGGACGAAAGAAACTCTCTGAAACAAACGAATGTTTGCCTCCGAAGATGGCTGCCAGTGTACTGTGTAGAGCTGTCGCACTCCAAGTCGCTACGACACGACCCTTCAGACGACGCTAAACGGCAGGCAAATTGCAAACAAGTGAAGATTGGCAGCGACAGGGGCACGACGCGTTCGCAAGTAGAGCTCCCACTAGCCAGCCTCGTGCGACGGCTGTCAGCGCTGGGCGCGATCGATTGCTGCAGTGGGCTCGGCAGACTGTGCCAGTCCCTAGGGGTAGTTTATCCTCCAGCCGCCAAGCGGTGCCGCGAAGTGCAATTCTATGATATTGATCACTCAGCGCGACACGATCAATATAATAGAACAGCCCTTCGCCGCGCCAGTCGGCTGCGGAAGTGTAAACGACTCCCTACCCCGCGATCCCGTTGCCGCGACGAGAGTAGGCACTAGACCTAGAGGCTTCCTTTTACCTCTGTTATTTTCGCCCGTTCCCTATTGAAGGGGCTTTCTACACACCGAGGAGGAGTTGTCTGGCATTTTGCGACTCTAATTCCACTCGGGACCACTTCGCTTGAATTGACTAGCGGGACGTGTTTAACTACAAAAACGAGGTATCATCTCTCTCTGTGTGTAGAGGGCCCCTATCCCGATCCCCTACGTCTCAATCGCCCAACCCATCCCTTCCCTCCAACTCTTTCGCCACCTTATTGAGACCATCAGCCGAGATATTTTCCAAGCAGTGGACCTTCTCACCAGTTCTTGAATAGCCAAATGCATAAACGAATTCTTGAGCACTGGAAATCTAACAATATACATAACTCACTGTTATCCGCAAACTGTTGCTTTTGATGCCCTGCACCTCAAGCGACACCTGCTGTATAATTGTTGAACAGCATTAACGATTGAAGTTCCCTCGGGGTTTTCTTTTTGTGACCATTGTTTCGAATAGGGTCAAATTCATGACAACTTGGAGATCATTACCACGAAGAAATTTTTGAAGTCAAAGAATCAGCCCATTCCGTGATAACGTATTGCATTGCCGACGTGATCTCAATTAGACTGCAGACATCTTCAAAGAAGATCTAATCGATTATATCTAATATTATCGTTTAGGTAAATAGGAACACGATCTTATTTTGCATTTCGTTAGTGGCAAATCGAGGCAAAGCCTGCGAATAGCTTTTTGGTAACATCAGTGAACTGAACAGATTTAGATAGTTGTTTAAGGCGACCCGTGCTCATACGTGGCGTGTTCTCCTGGCCACGACTGTCAAACTCGAGGTCTGAAAGGTGTATGTGTAGCTGCTAGCTCAACCTACGCACCTCTGGGAGCTTCTACGGACGCTCCTACAGATGATTCCACTTACGCATCTCTGACAGCCTCAACGTATGCATCCGTAGCAAACGACATGCCATCTGATTTTGGAGGCTATCTGCCGGTTGGAGTAGACACCACAGATGATGCTGCCGGAAGGGGAGCAACAGCTAATGACCCAAAAGAAGAAACCGGTTCAGAGGGCCAGAGAGTAGCAGGGACAGCAGCAGGTAAGGCACAGTTCCATACTCCCTTTTGATGGGGCGAACTTTTAGTGAAGCTACGTCATTGAATGTTGATTTTTCAGATGCTCCACAATGCTCCCTGCAATGTAAGTATGACGAGAAATGTATTTTCATAACTGACTACAACAGTTGTCACAAGCCTCCGTGTAAAAGGTATCCCATATGTATCTTGCGTGAAGTGAATGATCGCTTGTAGTTTCGTTTGCTTGTTAGTGATAAATGTCAATATTGAGAATAAAATGAATACAAACGTCAAGAGAAATGTTTCATTGAAGTGTTTGTTGAACTAATGTTACAAATAGGAGTATTTCTGCCGTTCCAACATGCCCGTAGGGACACACTCTTCTTGCTATTGGGTATCATTTAACGCAAGGATAAGACCTCTTCCGGTCATCTTACGCAGTTTTTTCCACCTACTGAAGATCTTCATCGTGGAGCAGTTCTAAAGAACATACTGAAAATGAAAAAGCTCCTTAAAGGCCCAGTCCAAGATAAAAATCATGTCCGACCTTTCGGTGGAGATCGGCAGCTGCGAGGCCTAGCGCAACCTTAACGTTGAAATAACTAAGAAAAGTGAGCTCGGAACGGTTCCCTACGGCCCCAAAGTTGGACACCCGTCAGCTCGTCACACCCCAGATGCACTTTCCACGCCCACTGACGTGAACAAATGAATGCTCGAGATTGTAGGATGAGCAATGGTTATCGATCAATAGCCCCGTTCTTCCCTTCACTCTCAACTTCTCTCTTTACTCAGGTCAGCTCTCATACATCGGTTGCAACAGGCGGAAGTTACAAGTCTCGGACAACTCGTCCACCATGCTTCCCTAGCTCAATTTTTGAGGGACCATAATTCCGTTCCTAGAAGGTCTTGTACGATTCCAAAAACATCATTGGAACCGTCTTCAAAATAGGCAAAAAAGAAGAAAAACGATTCTTATCGTTAACGCTGCCTTTACGATAGTCTGAAATCTGGGCCCGTAGTAAACCCCCATCAGCCGAGTGCAAATGGTTGGCGGCGCCCGGCTGATTGTTGTGCTGGTTGCCTCTATCAGACGATCATGCGTTCGACAATCATTGGCAATGAAAAGACGGCTGCCTGCATAGAGAGCGGTTTAGTGATTAGGGATTTGAGAAGACTGGGATATTTCCATCTCGGAAATAGAGTCCTTACGGATTTCCCTAATATTCAATGGTTTACTTGTTCCGGACTATCGCAAGCATAGGGCGATAAAACTTCGTGCGCTCATGCAGCGATAGCACCACATTTTCAGCGTTCGATGTTGGAGGCTGCTACCTTTTTCGGCATTGTTCTTTTCCCCAACTTTCACGAAAATCCCGCACAAATTTTCTGTCGTTGGCGCTTAACCCATTGAGTATCATAATTTTTGTAATAACGTGGGGTGGTGTTGCGGGTCAAATGGAGTACATCGGCTCCCACAGACCATCCACTTAGAGTCACTGAATTGGACAGGTAGTTACAGTTTACAATACTACTTCAATGACCCTTCCTTGCCCTTTTTCGATGTTTCGAAAGCTTCCACTCAATGTAATGTCAAAAATTCGATGTCTTTTGAACAACGCGCGCAACAGAGTGTAGCAACACAGCGAAGTAAAAAAAACGCGCCCTCGAAATTTGTTTCTCAATCTACTGCCTCTTAACCATCACATACACTCAGCACAAATCGTACTGATACATACTCTGCGTTCCTTATCATGCGTTAGAGCTCTGTGCGCATATGTTACAACAGAGGTGCACGTAGTTTGCGCCAATGCACAGCAAGGAGCGCAAAGTATCAGCTCTACATAGATGTTGGTTCATGGCCGCAGACCGCTAAGAATCGGTGATTAACTAAAGGCAGGAAAACTGGAAATGCTGCTGTGCAGAGCCAGCTTCCAAAAAAGTTTGCAGAGATCTACCTAATGAAGACTTCTTTTTTTGGAATGGAATAAAATATGACAGCCTTTGTAGGACTTGAAGTGTATAAATCGATTTGCTTAAAATTTCTCACAAACGGGCATATTCTAATCCTACCCAGGAATGCCACCTGTATCTAAAAAAAACGCACAAGACACAAAAATTCCTGAAAAAGCATAAACAAATAAATCAAACTGAAGAAGGAAAACTCATCAGGTAATTCTTTTTCGATTCATGATTTTGGAGGATGACGACCTGGTTCTGAAATGAAGAGGAATCATATCTCGAAAAGGAAACAAACAAACTAAGAAATGAACCAAGAAATGAGAAAGAAAAGAAAACAAGAAATGATGCATTAAGGAAGGAAAAAACTCAACAAGAAGTGAGGAAGCAAGAACAAACGCCGGAAAATAGTGGCAGTTCGGCAAGGTCAGCTCGTGGTTTGGGACGCTACTTTGCAGAAAAACGGTCACGCAATTTTGCGTACCCCTTGTCTGGCAGCCCAAACCGTAAGCTACTATTTGTAACTTATGGGTCGGGCTGATAAAACTCCGTCCTCTCTGTGCTATTTCGCGGCGCTCTCACAATCAGGCTGGTTTGAGGGATCAGGCTAATGGAGAACTCCAACAGTCTGATTTCTACGGGCCCTGTCTATAAGAATATCAGACCATCTCATCAAATTAAAGGCAGCGTTGACGATGATCATCCTCTTTGACTTTCCACAGTGAAATGATAGGCGAGAAGGATCCTAGGCTCCCAGTGTCGAATGAACGGTATATCCATCCTCTTGGAATGAACAAATGAAGACTCAGATTACAGGAATGATCAAGTCAAGCAGGTGCTGATAAGTGAGCCGGTCACTTCATTGCACTGATAGGTATCATCCTTCTAGCGGTCAATTCCTCCACGCTCGAAACTCAACGTAAACAAGAAAGGGTCTATTTTGGCCCGAAAACGCGTCTTTCGTGTTCTTTTTCAGCATGTCTTGATATATAGGGCACCAGACCTTCCGTAAACCGTAGAGATATCAGAAGTGGAATTTGTCGTGATCACTGCCTTTAATATCAGATAACCTTATAGAGGTAATTTACTACAGCCCTGAGCTCTTCGCTACAGGAAGAAATCTTCAAGGCTTCATATGATTATTGATCTGACTCCTAACCTCGTGGCAGGGCTAGGCACACGTACCGGTTTTGAATATGCACCCCCTTAGCTCGGTACTGTTCAGGAACTCCCCTACGGGAAATCACAATCAGCTGTTTTGCGAGAAGTCGAGTCTAACAGCCATATTTCTGACTTCCTGATTCTGGTAAACGAGAGTTAAAATAACACTGTATGAAGAAAATTCTAAAATGTCAACAAAAAAGGTGTGTTTTCTAAACTTCAAAACAATTCCATGAGGAAGATTTGTTATTAAGATGGTAAGTTATGACAAAATATTAATCAGTTTTCATTTCAGAACAATTTATCAATTACAAACAACAACAAAACTACTACTATTGCAACAATTAATGTTCTCTGTCAACTGTTTTCATGAGCATATGATGGATTAGTTAATCTGCGTTTGATTGTTCTGATGTGGAAATTCTAATTATTTTATATTGTGGAGCCATGTTAGGATTCATGCGATGCGTAGGGAGTGGAAAACCCGAGATTTACCCGCTTAGAACGCCGCGATCCCTTAGAGACTCGGCTTGCCGTACGATATGGTGTTTGTACGCAGCTACACAGTGCACACTGGAGTGGACGCGCACATAATATTTATAATAAAATGTATTTTTATTAAAGAACGGGACGGAGAGAAGGATTGAGACTAAAGGAAATGGAAGATGGTAAAGATATTCTACTTATGATGTATCCGCTTCTTAATTTTAATGTAAATAAACAAAGTTGGAGTGGGGGCATGCATTTAGCCGTGCACAAGGTTCATTCAAACGAATTTAGTTGATCAAAAGTAGCATTAAACATGAGAGCAAAGGATATTGTGAGAAAGGGGAGAGTCTTGCAGACACTTTAGCATTAATAGGATCTATTTTTAATGTGATTCAAGGTTTTACCTCGTCCCGGTTTTACCCCGAAAGCCGGGACGAAACCGGGACGAGCTTTGAGGTCCCTAAATCGCATTAAATATCAAACCAGCTGTTAATCAAATGTTTGTCAGATTTTCCTCTTTTTCCCAATGCTCTTAGTTCTCATGTTTAATGTTGTTTTTAATCAACTAGGTTCACTTGATTGAACCATTTCAAGTCCAAAAAATTCACCCAGCTCCAACTTAGTTTATTTACATTGAATTTCTATATTGGATACACTGAAAGTATCCTAATTGTGCCTTCTTCCATTGACTACAGTTTCAATCCTTTTGCCCTCCCCGCTCTGTAATCAAATGCACTTTTTAATCTATACTGTGTGCGCGTCCACTCCAGTGTGCGCTGTGTAGCTGCGGACAAACACCATAAGCAAAGTCTCTAAGGGATTGCAGCATTCTAGCTGTATAAAAACTCGTGTTTTTTGGACTCTGGTACTTCTTAAGGATCATTCGCTTCTTTCACAGGAGTTTGCAAAGCCTTCATTTTTTTTAAATTCCGTAAGTGTTCGCCTAAAAAAGCGGAGAAGAAGATATGACGAATCTGAGGAAAAGCAGGTATTATTTTTCTTCCTGAAATTTGACAGGACATGCACTTCGTTTTTTTAGTGTTCGGTTTAGGCGACCCCCTTTGCCCTCTGTGCAACGTCCAATATGCACCCTCCTAAGGTTAACCGGGACGCGAGCACAGCCCTGCCTCGTGGTCCGTCCACAGCTGCAATTTAGCAATGCAGATGGAGATGTCTCAATAATACACGAACTAGATGAAAAAACAGCTCCGTATAAATACGAAAATTTTCAGCAACCCACTCTCCTTGGCATGTGAATCGAATCCTTACTGCAATATCCGAGGGCCTCAATATCAGTAGTTATTTTTTGATTTTAGCCGTTCCCCGTTATCATTCTTGCATTTTTAATGTTTTTTTGTTTTAGTGTACTTTTTCTAGACGCATTGCATCTCATGCCATCGTTTTGGTGGAATTCGCACTTTTTCACAGGTTTTTCAGAAGTTTTTTTGTTTACTTCTCGGAGCGGAGTGGGAGATGAGCATGTTGATTCCGACGCCAACCCTTCGTCCAAAACAACTGGTAGATCGTATTTTTATCTTCTGATTTTTTTTCGTATTTTAGTGCCCGTGTTCCGTTGAGGAGACCGGAATCATCATATTAGGGACTTTTGTGGGGATTTCAAGGGACGGTGGGGTCATATCGGTGTCAGTAAGGCAATTTCGGCTATACCTTCATTCCTTGCTCTCTCACCCAAGTTTCGAAACGACCCCCCCCTTCTATGGGATTTCTTCTAGGGTTGGATTGGAGTCGTATCTGATAATACGAGAACCGTCCGTGCATTATCGGCATTTGTTCAGCCCCGTGATCTCCCCGACGAGTACAAAGACGATCCCCACCAACCCCAATCCGGCTGTTTAACGTCCCGCTTGCAATCATTTTTGAAAAGTAACATGTTTTTCTTTCTTTCGGGAATCAACAACGCCCCCCGCACTGCCGACGTCCAGGACTACCCCGCGAATAACACCAGCGGTCAGTGTCAGAACATCTTCTAATTTGTTTCCCTTGCCTTTCTGTAATTTAGAGCACCTCTGTCGGAAGAAGACCTGACACACTTCGAATGGTTTTTCGTGTGGATCATTGGGATGTTAGTCGAATAACGGCTCGCGAGCGATTCGGCTGGCACACGGGACGCGCGGCGCAAAACCGCTGCGAGCACGTCGTCGTTGGAGCGCGCTAAGCTAGCGCCAAAAATTTTTTTTGCTCAGAGAGTTGACGGTAACGCGCCTCAACGACGACGTGAACGCAGCGGTTTTCCGTCGCGCGCGTTACGTGTGCCCAATTGCACCCGCGCTGCCAATCAGATCAACATCCCAAGAGCACTAGGGGAGGTCAATCGTTCTAAAATAAATTTTCACTTGAAAGGAAGCAAGAGATGTTTGGACCATGTCCAAAGAGCTCGTCTCACATGCCCTCCGCCACTCCATCTTTTGATGAATGACTCGATTTTTAATGGTGGACGGCACGCAGCACAATCCTTTGCAATTGCCCAACTTCTTAATGCAAAGCACCTTGCTAGTGCCCCCAACCTTCTGATGTTGAGTCGCTTGAAATTCTTCCAGATCTAACCGCTTTCAATAGCGTGCCACCGAACGATGACTCACTTACTGGTAACCATTCTGACGGCGTGTTCATGGGCTATCTCGACTGCAGTCAAAGAGGAAAACATGGAGTTCTCGTCTACAGGAGTCCTAGTCAACGTTCCCTATGTTATGTCTTCATATTTCATAGAGCAACACTAGAAAAGGACATCTACTGCTGTCTCAGGTGCAGGGCGGTCAAGAAGTTTACAAGATTAAACGTGAGTAGCTTCACTTTAGTGTCTAAAATGAACTCGACGGACAGGCAGCGTGTGATAGCGTACCCTAGCTGTGTTGCCAATGTTTGTTCAAACCAGACCCTGTTTCAATCGGATACACCTAAAAATGGCATCTGGGAAGGAGCGAAATATTTTTCTCAAGGTAGTAACAGGCTTTGAATTCGTTTCTGATCTGCAAATTTAATGAGTCTTCAAGTTCAGAAAATCAGAAAGGAGGAGCGATCTCGCTTACACTGATTGTGTTCCCAAAAGTGCACCTTAACTTGATGCTGGGAATAGCTGAGAGCGACTCTCTTGGTATGTTTACTACCTAGCACTCCGTTCTCTGCCCCGTACAGAATGTAACAGGGCTTTTAGTTTTGAATTAGCAGCCGTAAAGTTTCTTAATCATTATGGAAGAATAAGTCGTACTGTGTGCATGTGAGTCTAGGTGATTTTTGTTCAAGCAATCGTTCTTTGTTCGTACATGTTTTTGCGCTCTAGGAACCTCGGGCGTAATCCACACCCACCGGCGTCTATGAACAGCGTTCCCGATGATCTGGCTTTCATCAGGGGAAAGGAGAACCTCCTGCAGTATAAGAGATCTACTCTGCATGTTTTTTTTTTCAAAGCCTCTTGTTAGGGTAGTTGTTTTTCAATCTTCATCAGACTCTTTAGAAGAACCTATGCACTTCGGAAATCGTCGGCTATGGGCTTCCATACCCTTGTCGCGGACGTAATGTTTGGGATTCATCCAGATAGAAGGGAGAGAAATGGTCAAGTGTATACGATACACGCATGTAACGATTCGGCTCATATTCCGATCGCACATTATGCAGTTATGACGGGACAGACTTCCAGAGCGTACGAAACGGTCTTTCGCACCCTTCGAGGTAGAACTAGTGTTTTTTCACTTATAATCAATTAGGTTGTTAAGAAAGTCTTGCTACACCTGAAATTGAATGTTAATAGTCACGTATTTGTAATTTTGTGAGCTTTTGCTTCGATATTATACAACACTTGATCGATTGGGGAGAGAGGGCCGATGTTGTGAGATCACAGTATTTCTGAAGAAACAAGCGAACATATTGAAATATCTAGATGGACGGATGAATTTTAAGTGCATTTCCAGTTTCACTCCTTAACCGGTCTGTCTGTCTCCTTTTTCTAATCCTTATTCGAATGCTCGTTTGAATGCTATTATTTCCTTGCCAAATTCAAGTATAGCAAGACTTCTTCAACAACCCAACATGCTACCTAATAATTTAACCAATTCTTCCGTTTGCAAAGATTTGGATCCCAAATAGGGGCGAAACGCTTGATTATTCTTTTAGGGTATTAAGGGCGGGGCTTACTTTTTTCTTGTAGTTTCTCACTTATTTGATCGAATTGAGATCTCGCGTTTGGCAGGGTTGCTGTACACTTTGACCGTAATATCACATTTTACCCCTGAGGTTGGACTGTGCCTTTAAGGTGGAATGCCACGTGGGTTAATTTCTTTCCACCGAGGAGACAACCTTTCCCATCGGTAAGAAGAAATTAAGCACCTTAATGCTTCTTTGCACCTACTCATTCACAAAGCAAATTCAGTTTCGAAACTCTCTAAATTCATTGGCCACGGAGAGCACCGGTCCACTGCGACGATTAGCCGTGGAGCGCGCAGTATCTCAAGTTTCAAAGTAAAACTTACATAGATAGAAGGCATTACAAACAAACGTCTGATAGAGGCAACAAACACAAGGTTGGGTTTAAACGAAGAAAAACAGCGTAGTGTACAGCCCTTTCGCCAAATTTTCTCCACCAAATGGACGAGAAGCGACGCGCGGCGCTTGTGATACCACCCGTCAGTGGAGATCACGAACGACGATCTACCACCACACCTCCATCTTTTCACTCGACTAAAATTGGCGAAGGACCTACTCAGACATTCGTGGGGAAATTCTCGAGAACGACAGCAGAACTCTCCTAGAAGCAACTGGGGAACTTCCCCCAAATCGAGGGGAGGCGGAGGTTACCTCCGGACAGCAGGTCTTCCCTTGTTCTCCTGATCGCCAGTCTTGTGCAAGCTGTCGCAACCCAATGCCCATTGGTCATTGATTTATCAGAAGTCAGCTTGCCGGAACTCTCTGTTTTCAACAGCTTGCTGCTCTTCGAAGGCAGGAATAGGGCCAGAAATGTTTACCTTTGAGAAAAGGCTACAGAGAAGCTTGTTACTTCCTCTGAAATGAGGACAGAGATACCTTACACAGTTCTTGAGTGGCTAATCTTCTCCTTCAACTTGCAGAGTGCGAGACCACATCAAGACAAGCTAGTTTGCATCACCATATATGCTGCGACTTTGTTTTCTCGTTCACCATGCTGTGGGGGGGGGGAGGCCATGGGGACAACCGTGAAGCGAAGTTCCCCTGTTCTCCCCCCGAGTCGACTGTTTCGAACGCCTTATCGTTGTGTATAAGTCGAGGGAAGAGGGGCGAGACGTCCCCTTCCGGGGGGGGGGGGGGCGTGTCGCTCCTCTCCCCTCCACCGAGTGATAACGACCAAGCCAGGTCTATTGTGCTCGGAAACTTCCCCACAAATATCTGAGTATTTGTGCATTCCGTCCTACCTCACTGCCTTGTGTGTACGCGGGCCAGTAAATCCTGTTAGGAGAAAAAGTATCAGAATCCTCCACTATTAGATTTTAATCTTAACAGATTATTAACAACCTGAAATTTTTCGAGTCGTTATGATGAGTTCTCAGATTGATGGTTGTCTGACATTTTCAGAATTATTCTAGCTTAAAGAGTTTTTTTATTCTTTAAAAACTATATTCTGCTGCAATTTCTTATGGTAATCTCTATTTATTTTAACATTTTTTCATGAATCGTGGCCTGGAGCAGTCCCAGTTCTTTTGTAATAAGCCTGTTCAAATGATTTGAATTTGAACTTTGTTACTGGCCCACATCAGAATTCTTCGTTATTGTTTCGTAATGCGAATTTTACTGAACACTGTAGTTGTCAGCAATTAATATCATTCCAAGCCCTTAACCCGATAACAATGTAGTTAATCATGCGCGTGTTCAGATCTCACTAGCAAAACTGCGTAACTTTAGTATGAGACGGTATTTACGCTGTCGACCTGGTTATAGCGATATGATGAATATAAAGATGCCGTACGAGAATATATCACGCGCTTCATCGTACGCGTCGCAGCTATGTGGGTTAGTATGTCCTACTTTGGCTTACTTATTCCTCTCCTGACCTCAGTAGTTTTTTGAAATTTCGTTCCGACGTGTAGGGTTCGTTGAGAATTTATTCTGAGGTTTTCGCAAAAAGAAGTGATTTTCCAAACATAGGTGGATAAACTTTTCGTCAAACGTAATTCATTTGGATATCAATGCGAGTTTCAGTTGAATGACTTTCTCAGTTTTCTCATAATTCCGTCGAACAGCCAACCTAGTTCTTACGACCACATCAAGTTTTTTTTCGAGTAATTTTTGTCTAGATCATCTTGCTGCTCACGTGTGTAGAGTGGTTCACGGCCACATCATATAGTGAGTTGAACTACTGTGCCTGTACGTTTCCTTTTCTCATTGATAGCATCTAATTGGTATTTCAGTACCACCTAGTGAAGACGGGTTGTCATGTGCGACGATGAAATGTAGAGCAGGATATGCCTGCGTTCATGGAAGTGTAGGAGCAAAATGCAAAGCCATTGATCCAAGTGAGTTTGAGGCTACATGATTAAAAAAATGCTCGTGCTGTTCTTTTTTGATTCACTAACGTCTCTAGTGAAATATTTGATGTCTGCAGTAATCCACCCCTTCTTGTTTATTCCACTCCTCGTGGGAAAATTAACTACGTAAGATTGCTTGAGCTAGCCACTTGAATTCGCGCCAGTTTAAGGGTTCTCGATGAAATCGATTGTTGCGGCGCTATCCTTATGGAAAGGTAGATCTGGCCATAACGAAAGTGAAAATAAGTGAAAAGGTGGTGAAAAAACGCTCAGGAACAAGTTGAGGCTTATTGTCATCCCGCCCCCAGTTGTCGAGGTTTCTATAAATGCCTTATTTGTCATCTTCTACTTTGCTTTTAAACTAATTTGTAAGCACATTTAGAGACTACTCGCTACTTTAGGAGCAAAAGAGGAGACGGATAAGCAGGCATATATGAAAATCTCGTTGATTGAGGGGCTGGCCAACATCTGTGATTAGCCGTCCTGGCTTGTTTTTGTAGATACGTTTTTCCTGCAAATCTTCAAATGTTTTCACTCATTTTTACTTTTGCAATTACCAGACCTCTACTCTCATGAAAAGAGCTCAGATACTGTTTTAATCGCGTACCCTGCCTCTAATCAATCAGAGCGGTTGAAGCGGAGAGCTAGCTGGAAATACTAGTAACCACTATTAGACCCAAAAGTGGCTCTTCCGCGCAAGGTTGCCACCTTGGAACGAGGTTTATTCCCGAAGAAGGAATGGCTTTGAATGCCTCTCAAGTCGAATCTGAACCAGCACAGCACCGGTGTACGCGTCGGATGCCCAATAAGGCGCCTTAGACCGCAGGGCCACATGGACACGTGTGAGAGACACTTCCTGTTTTCCTGTGAACACTACCTCCACAGTTCTTCATATCCATTGCAGCTTTGATCGAACTAGTTTTTGTAAACATGGGTTTCGAGAACGTGCCTAGCTTTCAGATATAACATTTTTCAATCTAGGAAGATGGGATTTCGGAATTTTCCACGAAAAGCATCAAGGCCACAGATCGTTAGACTTAAAAAACCATTCTGAGAACTTCTTATTGGATGGCTTTTCACCACCAAAACTACGATATACAATACTTGGTAGGATGATTGCCGATGAGGCAACCTCGTGTTTTTTCTTCACACTGTGAACCAACAAGTCCAGAGATTTTTTTAGATCTGAACCCATTTTTTTCTTTGGTCTGTTTCACGCTGCCCAGTCTACGCAAAAGGTAGCGAACTTGTTCCTAGAAGAGGAAAACGAAGACTAGACGAAAACAGCACTTAGATGAACAATGATACAGCATTGAGTAACTAGTACACGCGAACCAAGCAAGTTTAATGCCTTTTCTCGAGGACGAAACCATTTCGCAGCCATCTTTCTTTGATGGCTATCTTGGCAAATCTGATTTCACGTGCAGTGGTTGATTACTGGAAAAAAATCTGAAAGTGGTTGAATATGGTCACAACAACTTCTAGAAAATTGACGTTGAGCTCAGCATAGGAGTAAAACCTATGAAATATCTAAAGGAGACGTATTCATGACAGCTACGCTCGTTTCAACGTATAGATCTTCGGCCAATCTTTGCCAGGAATCATTGAATCATCGTTCCGCTTGTCATTCCTGTTGGCTTGCAGCGGAGCTGGATGGCTGTCAGCCGGCGGGAGCAGTCCTTACTTGCCCTCTAGACGGCGAGGATGGTCAGTCTGCAGTGCTGGGGTGATAAGTGGACAGCGGACAGGTCGGTTTGCGAGGGAAATCGCAGCGCTCCACTGCCCTTTCTTTGATCACACTCTCTTGAAATAGTCGTCACCCTTGGACGTGCACATCCCCATGCCCGCGGCATCGAGCGATCCCCTCCTCGCTCCGCGCGCTATTTCTCAGTCCTCTACGGTGGTGAGCGAAGTCACCACCCCCTTCTTGCAGTCAGTCATCTCAAACAAGAACGCTCTCTACTGTTAGATGGCTGTCACCAACGGTCGTTAACTTGAGCGCCCCGTGTGCACTTCTATGCCGGCGTGTTAACGTGGATAGTCGAAAAGTGATCGACACAGTCGCTACGCAGTGACAGCCGGTAGCTCCCACCTTCCGGGTGATTGCTACTGACCTGGACTCCTCGGTTCTCGTCTATGGCTGATTGAAATTCGATGAAAGTTTTGCGTATGAGCGCCACGTGCTTCTGGTGAAGTACAGCAAGCTGTCACGATGATGATGGTGGTGCGGCTAATGTTTTGTTTTTGAGCGCCACGTGGTCGTTTCAAATCGACCACGTGCTCCTCGGAGCAGCGCCTGCTGCTGCTGTAAGGCCTTTCAGCTCGACAGGGAATTCGATCAGATAGTGTGTTGTAGCTTGATAGGGCCCTTCGGTGGGATGACCTCTGTGCGTGTTTTGTACAGCCAACTTCGGGGCAATTCTAGGTATGGTTTCCGTATTCGATTAAGTCTGACACATGGACCAGGCGGCTGGTCGTGCGGTGTTGGCGGCATCACTGGCCAACGGGGTTTGGATAGCGCTCGCGGCGATCTACCGTCGCAGCCCTATCCATTCATCAGACTAAATTTATTACGTGAACTCTACGCTGTTACCCCTAATGATCGACCACAAGCTCATGTATGCTTCATAATAAAGTTAGTATTGAGAAGTGTCCATTCTGATTTTGCTACAGTAGTAGCCCATCATATTCTTTCTTCGCCCGTTTCACGGTTTTCTTGTTCGGACAATGTTCGGGGCCATCATTGATTTCCAACCCACTCTACATTCTGCGGTTGAGCTTTGGTATGTAGCTACGCTGCTCTAATTTGACTTGTGGGAGCGGGGATGATGCTTGACCTGATTTC
>JAPDOI010001289.1:0-198416 GCA_029168955.1 Aplectana chamaeleonis | reverse complement strand
CCTTTAAAGGAAATTCATCATGACCTCCAGCGCAGATCATTTTCCCATTAATAATAGTGAATTTCTAAAGGAGGTCATCTAACGGGAAAAAATGTTTCAAAATTAATGATTAAAAATAAAAATACATTGAATGCAAGCAAGAAAAAGAGGATCAAGAAAACGTCAAATTTTTGAAGTTGCAAAATCTATAGGAACCTTCACCATTCCCCACCTCAGATATCCTAAACAATCTTTCACCTCTCGGACCGCTGTCTCCAATTCCCAACGAACCTATGACACCAACCCGGGTTTTTCTTCCCCTCCGAAATCGTTGCGGCCCGCTGGAGAAATAGAGGTGGGCCAAGTGGCCGCGATAACAACCTTTTTGGGGTGCTAAGCACAGATTTGACATCCCGTTTCCCCGGTGTTACGATGGAAGGTTGCGGCACAGTGCCGTGGTTTGTCGACGTTTTAGATTTTGGCCGTGCTAATCATCTCGACAGTCGGGGCCACTTGTCCACTGCATATGGATACAGCCATTTCTCCGCGCCGCAACGCTTTTTGGCACGGGAGGAAACCCTGGACTGGTGTTATAACTGCGCGGCGGCACGGAAAAATGGGCGAGCCCAAGTGGGATGGCAATTGGTACTCCCCCCTTCTCTCTAGTGATAGCACCGATTTGGCTAAAACTTCTGCCAAGAGGCTTTTCTGAGCTGTGGATTGAGAATCTCTTATCCTTTTCGCAATTCTCGAAGGATTAATGGCTCAGACAAAAACGCGCCCACACCCCTATGAAAGCCACCAGTGGATAGTGGCCGTGGAGCGCAAAATCCGGAAGTTTTGTCGCCCACGGTAGTAGCTGTCGCGGGGCGGTAGCGACTGTCGTGGGCGAGTAGCTGCTTCCCTGCCCTGGTGATTAGCCCTCTGAGCTTTTTGTTTTCAAAAACATACTTCACGCACCGGTGCATCGACGCGGCCGCACGCCAACGCGCGACCCGGCCAGTGTACCGAGCACCAACTGGGGCCACCAGCGATTGAGCAGGGCCTTCTTTCAGCGTTATTCAGGCGGAGCCAAGTACCGCGAGAATTTGGGCAATTGAACAGAAGGCATTGCCTTCATCCGTGTCCTGGCTCTGAACCGCGTCGTATGCCTCCCTTGGAAACTAGCGTCTTGAGCCTCCAGCATCTTTTTTGGGGCACGCTTTGCTCCGGTGATGGGCACGATCTTCGTGTCAGGAGGGCAAGCACTCGCCTATATCGTGTCTCCGGGAAAGTGGAAGATCGGAGTGAGCGTCGAGCCTTTTTTATCTGGAGAAGGCTTTAGGGTAGGTCTCTCCAGGAAAATTCCAGCTGGCATATCGGGGACTTTAACGATATAATTACCCTATACTTACCGTGATCTTTCGAAGCACCGGAAATTGGACCTTCTTTATCTGTCATGTTCAGCATCTCGAATAAGCCTCTTAGGCTAAGTTAGGAGCGGAAAAATGATTTTGTGAGCATTGTTTGCGTTGTAGCCCGTACAGGTTTAGAGATGAGTCGTGCCTTATTAATTCTTTCATTTGTTGGTGGGAATAAAGCTTTAGAAGGAGAATTCAACTTGTTCTTGCCGCTCACTTTCGTAGTTGCGTATTGCTATGGTTGCCCAAATTGATCTCGTCATTCGGAATATTCGTTCAATGTTCGAAATAAAAAATGAGTGAATTTCATTTTGAAATTCGTTCGTTCGATTAGAAAATGAACGAATTTATTCGAAATTCGTTCGCTCGAAATAAAAATGAACGAATTTATCCGAAATTCGTTCGTTCGAAATAAAAATGAAACGAATTTATTCGAAATTCGTCTCGTTCGAAATAAAAAATGAACGAATTCTTATCTCAAAATTCGTTCGTTCGGAAATAGAAATGAACGAATTTATTCGAAATTCGTTCGTTCGAAATAATAAAAATGAACGAATTTATTCCCGAAATTCGTTTCGTTCGAAATAAAAATGAACGAATTTATTCGAAATTCGTTCGTTCGAAATAAAAAATGAACGAATTTATCCGAAATTCGTTCGTTCGAAATAAAAAATGAACGACTTTATCCTGAAATTCGTTCCTTGTTCGAAATAGAAAATGAACGAATTTATTCGAAATTCGTTCGTTCGAAATAAAAAATGAACGAATTTATTCCTAAATTCGTTCGTACCAGCAATAAAAAAATGAACGAATTTATCTTAAAATTCGTTCGTTCGAAATAGAAAATGAACGAATTTATTCGAAATTCGTTCGTTCGAAATAAAAAAATGAACGAATTTATTCGAAATTCGTTCGCTCGAAATAAAAATGAACGAATTTATCCGAAATTCGTCTGTTCGAATAAAAAAATGAACGAATTTATTTCGAAATTCGTTCGTTCGAAATAGAAATGAACGAATTTATTTCTGAAATTCGTTCACTCGAATAAAAAAATGAACGAATTTATCTGAAATCTGTTCGTTCGAATAAAAAATGAACGAATTTATTTGAAATTCGCCCGTTCGAAATAGAAAATGAACGAATTTATTCGAAATTCGTTCGCTCGAGTTAATAAAAAATGAACAGAATTTATTCGAAATTCGTTCGTTCGAAATAAAATGAACGAATTTATCTGAAATTCGTTCGTTCGAATATAAAAATGGACGAATTTATTCAAAATTTTAAATTGCCTGAAAACAAAAATGAAACGAATTTATCTGAAATTCATTCTGTTCTAAATAAAAATGAACGAATTTATCTGAAATTCGTTCGTTCGAAATAAAAAACAACGAATTTTATCTTGAAATTCGTCTGTTCGAAATAAAAAATGAACGAATTTGTTCTGAAATTCGTTCTGTTCGAAACGAAAAAATAAAACGAATTCATTCGGAATTCGTTCGTTCGAAATAAAAACAACGAATTTATCTTGAAATCGTTCGTTCGAAATAAAAATGAACTGAATTTATTCTGAAATTCGTTCGTTCGAAATAAAAAAATAAAAACGAATTGAATTGAAATTCGTTCGTTCGAAATAATAGAAAAATAAACGAATTTATTTGAAATTCACCCGTCTTAAATATTAGAAATGAACGAATTTATTCGAAATTCGTTCGTTCGAATAATAAAAATGAACGAATTTATTCGAAATTCGTTCAAGTTCGAAATAAAAAATGAACGAAATTTATTCGGAAATTCGTCTGTTCGAATAATAAAAATGAAAACGAATCTCTCATTTGAAATTCATTCTGTTCAGCCTGAATTAGAAAATAAACGAATTTATTCGAAATTCCTGTTCTGCTCTGAAGGAAAAAATGAATCGAATCCATTCGAAACCGTCTGTTCTAGTTAAAAATGAAACGAATCCATCTGAAAATCCATTCACTCTGTTCGAATTAAAACAATTGAATTGATTCCAGCACCATTCCGTTTGAAAGAAAAATGAAAATAACTGAATTAGAATTGAGTCCTGAATACAACAATTGATCTATTCAAATCAATTGTCAAATGTACGTTAACCATTCAAATCACTATCTGTTAGCATCAGAACTTTCAATTTATTCGAAATTCATTCGTTCGAAATAAAAAATGAACGAATTTATCTCGAAACGTCTGTTCGAAATAAAAAATGAACGAATTTATTCGAAATTCGTTCGTTCGAAACAAAAAATAAACGAATTTATTCGGAATTCGTTCGTTCAAAATAAAAAATGAACGAATTTATTCGAAATTCATTCGTTCGAAATAAAAAATGAACGAATTTATTCGAAATTCGTTCCGTTCGAAATAAAAAAATGAACGAATTTATTCGAAATTCGTTCGTTCGAAATGAAAATAAAACGAATTTATTCACCTTCGTCTGTTCGAAATAAAATGAAGAACGAATTTCTTCGAAATTCGCCTGTTCGAAATAAAAAAAAATGAACGAATTTATCTGAAATTCATTCGTTCCGGAAATAAAAATGAACGAATTTATTCGGAAATCTGCCTGTTCAGCGAAAAAATGAACGAATTTATTCGAAATTCGTTCTGTTCGAAACAAAAATAAACGAATTTATTCGGAATTCGTTCGTTCGAAATAAAAATGAACGAATTTATTCGAAAATCATTCGTTCGAAATAAAATGAACGAATTTATTCGAAATTCATTCGTTCGAATAAAAAATGAACGAATTTATTCGAAATTCGTTCGTTCGAAACAAAAATAAAACGAATTTATTCGGAATTCGTTCGTTCGAAATAAAAATGAACGAATTTATTCGAAATTCATTCGTTCGAATAAAAAAATGAACGAAATTTATTTGGAAATTCGTTCGTTCGAAATAAAAATGAACGAATTTATTCGAAATTCGTTCGTTCGAAATAAAAATAAACGAATTTATTCGGAATTCGTTCGTTCGAAATAAAAATGAACGAATTTATTCGAAATTCATTCGTTCGAAATAAAAAATGAACGAATTTATTCGAAATTCGTTCGTTCGAAATAAAATGAACGAATTTATCTGAAATTCGTTCGTTCGAAACAAAAATAAACGAATTTATTCGGAATTCGTTCGTTCGAAATAAAAATGAACGAATTTATTCTCTGAAATTCATTCGTTCGAAATAAAAATGAACGAATTTATTCGAAATTCATTCGCTTGCCGGTCTATTTTAAGAAGTCCTCACTCATAGTGATCACTACATGCTGAACATGTCGGCGTTCTTGAAAATTCCAAAACTGAGCACTTCGAAGCGAGATATGGTAGAAAGACGCTTTGGCTTCCCACTTTGACAATTGCGCCCTTTTTTCCTTCTGCGTAGCAGCGGTATGTGTGCATGTACTTCTATTTTCCAGGCCTCTTTCTAGGTGTGTACTTCAAATAGAGGGGTGTACTTCTGTTTTTCAGTCTTGTTTTTGGAATTCTCATAATGGATATTTTTCTAAACAAAACTATGATTTTCGCTTGCAACAACCATGAAAATACGCTAATCAAGCCCGGTTGGATCTTCGGTTGCACACGCTTAAAGGCAGTGGTTGCGCTCAAATATGCTCGTCTTCTTTTCCTCTCTAAAACCTTTTCTGGGTATAGAGTAGTAGAACCTATAAGAAAAAATAGCGAAAAAAATAGCTGTTCTGGGCCAAAGTCGAAGCCTGAACTTTCTTGTCGTTTGATGGTGGACGAGTCCACCCCACATCATCGGCATCGATGATCTCTAATATCAAGAACATCAGCTGGCTTGAAATTGAGTTTCAGTCAATAAACTTTCGGATGCATGTACACACATCGAGTCAAAACATTGGTTGAAGTGCTTGCTTTCATTGTTCAACTGTTTTATTAGGTAAATTGCATTTATTCCTTCCTCTGAGGTCGATGATTTTCGACTGCTTCTGGCATGAGATCGTGATTCTTTCTGTGCACGTGTGCACGAACTAGAAATTTAGGGTTCTAATAACTCTAATTCTAGCCCGTTTTCCACCGCGCTACTTTCATAGTTTTTGAGCTGTTTTATATCTAAGCTGATTTTTGTAGTTTTTTCGATAACGTTTCTCATCGTGACCACTGCCTTTAAAGGCAGCAGACACCTCCAAAATGGTATCGATTTTATGACATAAATCAAAGGTTTGGACCTGGCTTTGTATTGGGAACTGACGAAAAACGGACGAAAACTGTGTGCAAATAAAGGAATAACGGTTGTTTTGTTATCAGCTGAAAGTGGACGAGTTTTACGGCGCGCGGTTGAAACAGCGAATATCAGCAACGAAACGGTTGAGATAGAGAAGCGGATATACTCTTACAGCCTGTACGTGAATGTTCACCTTGTTAGAAGCATCGAAAACCAGTCAAAGTGACCGTATTAGTGAACGATCAATCTGGACGAGTTTGAATTTTGGGGCGGGTTGCCGACGCTCAGGGGCGGGGTTGCAGCAATTTTCCTCGATTTGCATTGCTCAAGATTTAGTAGTTTTCACTCGTTTTCGACGCTTCCAACGGCGTGAGCATTCTTTTAGGAGCCATGCGACTCCAGTAATGTAGTTATCTCAACAACTTTTTCGAGCGTGTCTGCTGCCTTTAGTATTATCGTGCTTATCTAAACTATAAGCCATAGCACTGCTTGCATTTTAGAATCTAAATTTTCATTCCTTGCCTTAATTTAGCAATACGTACAGTCGGCATAAATCTTAGTGATACTTCGCGTTCCCATTGAAGGTTCGCGCAAACTGGAGTGCCAAACACAGTAGCGGTCATAAATCTATTGGCATCGCCTTTTCGCGATTAATTTTTTTACATAAATTGGCTTGACCTTAGGTAGTGGAACTTGATGAAACTTTAGTATGTTATGGAGCGTCGCAACCCTTGCTTTACACACACGAAATTGGCATTTGAGGGTGCAGTTTTTAAATATGGAATTTATTTTATAATTTTGTGGTATTATTTCGAATTAGACTACTCCCACAAAACATGGCTAATACATGGATTTATGACCGCTGCTGTATTTTACAGCACAGAGCAACCTGAGTTGGCGCCAACCTCCAATAGGGAACACAAAGCATCACGAGTATCCATGCCGGCATGCTGACGTCACATAGAGTTGCACTTCTAATAAAGAAAATACGGTATGTAATGTCTGTCATGCCACGCCGAGCGACGGATATCTTAGGATTGCATTGTTATGCAAGTATTAGCTCTATATACGTCTAGCAAGAGGTTTTCTCATGTGGTCGAGAAGAGGAGTTTCACAACTTTAGGTTCCCAACTTAGTCTGAAGAATTTGTCTCTAACAAGGAGGGTTGCACACATAAGATGGAGTTTCGAGATACCGTTTTTATATGTTCTAGGGAGGACAGTGCTCCAATATTCCATACTCAGAATCGGCTAAATGCCTCAGACATTCACAGATTTCCAAATGTGGGCATTTCCACAGCTTTGCCAAGAGAAGTGGGGGTACACGAATGACAATTTTAGGGCGTTCAGAAAATTGTCTCGGATTGAGCTATAGAACGTGTTTCTAGAGGTTGTTTTGGGTGCAGATCACAAATCTGAGGCCCATTTCTCAATATTTGAAAATTTCCGCCTGATTTGGTCCGCCGAAGCTTCGAAATGGGGGAAATTTGATGCCCAAACGCGACTTCTGACGATTTTCGAGAATCCTACGAACAAATCGACTCAAAACTTGTTTATAGGGGCTATTCGTGCAGCTCAACACAAATCTGCAACCCATTAATCGATTTCCGATAAATTACGGTAGGTTACGGTGTAGCTCGGTCGAAGTCTCAGATTTGACTCAAAATTTCACTGAGGGTGTTATTTGAGACGCTAAACACGAATTTGAGGTCCATTTTTCGATTTTCGAAATTTTAAGATAGGTATCGTCAGTTAAAAAGCAGTATGCCTACCGTAACCTGCAGTAACTCTGAACTGTAGTAAACCCCTCGAAATAATGTTAGGATGATCTTGAACGATCGTATGAAGAAATGTTGGGATGATCTGTAACATTATCTTGATGATTTGGTGAAGAATATGAATCTCATCTGTAAGCGCATCACTCAGATGATGAACATTTTTAAGATGATGCTAATTTCATCAGGTTAGCTGAACTTCTACAGATCATCTGGACAAAGATAAGCGATAGAGCATGCATTTCCGGAGAAGCTCGTCTTATCTTTAAGAGTGACCCCGGAGCGCCTCTTATTCTTCGGATGAAATACCAGTTATCATTAGCAGCTATCACAAAACAACAAACATTTCATTTCATTCATTGAGAGAGAAAGCATGGAGTTGGTCGATTAGAGAATAACCACCTACAGAATGAGGGCCAGCTTTTCTTATTCTCACAAGTATAATCATGTGTTATCATATCATGAATATGCGAGGACGACCGCTTTAGGGCGAATCTCCGCTAATGGAATGAATACGGGCCTAACTTCAGCGACCATTTGTGACTGATAGCGGTAGTTATGAATCAATACGAAATTAAGATCACCTGAAACTTGTCTGGAAGAATATCAGATCATCTTATCGAAGTAATATCAGATCATCTGATAGGGGTGGTTTACTCCAGCCCTCTAAGTCTGGCGAGGAATCGACTTCAGATTCGGGTTCAGCGCCCTAAATAACCCCTAGTCGAAAGTTTCGAGCAGAAGCCGAAAAAATTTTCTGAACACCCCAGAAATTCCCTGATGGGTGGTACCCTTACCTTTGTGAAGCAATGAAAATGCCATTTTTTCGAATCCCAGCAGCCATTTAGGGAATTTCAAGCGCGGGTCACTGATGTACTGTCTCAGACCTACAGCAACGACAACATGATTTTCCAAATCGCCACCGGAAGGCAACAAGCCTTTCATACGATTGGTCAGGTTATTCAGAATTCAAAACCTAGCGAGAAATCGGTTATCCTTGAGCAGAACGCAAATGTCAAGGATATGGAAAGCTCATTCAATCTCGACGCGTCAGCATTCGGTCCTAATCACAACAGGAGATGATCGTAACCGAGTATGGTCTCTGACGTCATGAGATCACAAATGATGTCAGCGCAATGATAGTGCTATTTCGAGACGTTGTACGCTGGAATACTCGTTTCCCTATGGTCGTCCACTGCAGAGGTCATAAATGTTCACGCTTGTTCTTTCGAAAATTCATGCATCACTGCGACTTCCGTTCGTAAATAGTTCTGGGCCACTCTGCAGTCCTTATTCTTCTTCTTCAGATACTTGCCTCGGATGCCCAGATTGTTTGCGCTCTCAGCACCCACGTAATATTACTCATTATCAACTGCTGGTCCAGTTACCTTTTGATGAATCAACGCTTCCTGGTTTTCATCATCGCTCCGCTAAGGTTTTTTTTCGCTTCCGCTGATGCTAAATGACCTCCACACCTCGCAAACAAACAGTTTTTTTCTTAGTACCGTAGTCTTTCAAAAATGATAGTCTATCGAGCAAAAGTTGTTTCTCTAAAAGGGTAAATGCAAAAACAGTCGTGAACGAAATTCTGAAGTAAACGTCGGAAGTTGTTTCGCAGCAGATTATTGAACATTTAATACCGACCACAGTTTGTGCAGGGTCACTGTAGATATTTTCATCCCCGTCAATCATTCCTTTTAATGTGATCATTCTCCTTGAAAGCTGTTTACCGAGACGACAAATGATCACGTACTCGTATAGCTGGAAACTGGTGGAGAGCGATCAGTTCCTAATACTAGACTGTTCGTTCCTTCCTTCTCACTTTCACTCTCTTCCTGATTCAGCTCGTTCATTGACGCTCGTAATGGCGTAGACGCTCGTTCATTGACAGCCAAACGCATTGCGGTAGACGATACGAAATCGTTTCCGGTTCCAAATCACAAGAAATCATAAACATTTCATTGACTCAAAGTTCATTGACTTTTCCGTGTAATGGGGCAAAGTTTCCCATCAGGTTTACCAGCGGAAAACTTTACTCGATCATGTCGATTATGGTTATCATGAAGGAGTGCAAGAATTTAAAGATCGTCTGCACTTTTTGTGGGCGTCGTCCATAACGACATTCTCACCGATGATGGTCGCTTTTGAGAGAAGACGGATACGCACATCTATAGTTTACTTATCACAACAATGAAAATTTCCAGGAAAAGAACAGCCATAGTAAATTCCTTCTATTGTTTCAACAACTCTTCCTTAATGCATATGCACAACTCGAAATGGGGTTTATTCAAAAATGGAAATGGTAGAACTCACAAGGTAAGTGTTTATAGCGGTGAACGCATCTGCAAAAACGAGTTGTGTTGTGAGTATCCTTGGACCTCCGTGGAAAACTGCGCTGTATACCGCTCCGAGCTCAGGTTCCAAGAAGTACAAGCTAAAACTGTCGTTTTTGTACTTTTTGTACCTTCCAAAACGAGCAGAATTCTTGCGAGTATTCGGAAGCAGACCTCATAATCGTATGTAGCGTCCAAAATAGCTCTCCTGGACAAACTTTGGCTGAAAGCTTATTCTACGAGCTTTGTATAGAGTGGTGGCGTTTCGAACTTGTACGAATTGTTTGTTGAGCAGTTCTTCTATCAAATTAGAGATTCTAATGTAGGAGAGTATACAAAAGTTTTTCAGATTCGATTTGAAACTTTTTCATGGAGGTTATTTGGTGTGCTTACCACGAATTTGAGGTTTATCCCTCGTTTTTCCAAAGTTTTCCATTAAATTCGTTCGTAGCCTCCAATCACGGAAAACGTGAGGGCAAAGCGCGACTTTTGAAGATTTCCGGAACGTTACGATAGAACTGGCTCAAAATGTTTCTTTGGGGGTTATTTGGAAAACTAAGCACTAGTGTGAAGTCCGTTTATCGGTTTTTGACAGTTAACGGTAGATTACGGTGGATATACGAAAGTTCGGTAAGAGTCCTGGAATTCGATTCAAATTTTCTGCGCGGGGTTTATTCGGTGTGGTGAATACGAAATCAATGCCCATTTGCTAATTTTGCAAGTGCTAGTGTAGGTTTTGGCTCTTAAATGACATTGTGTCGTTTTCAGCACCTTGATTGAACCCTACATGGAGGTTTTGAGCAAAATCCGGGACAATTTTTTTGCAACACCAAAAAAATACTGGGTGGGTAGGTATTCTTGCTTTTCGCGAAGCTTGATAAACGCTTATAACAGTCTTGGAACCTGCAGCTCGGTGTGAAGTACTACGCGGCTTTACTATGTATTGAGGCCTAAAAGATATTAACAATACTAGTCCTTTTCGCAGAAGCAGTTACCACTAAAAACACTTCCCTTGTCAACAGTAATCAAGACAAACACTATATGTACTTGTTCCGGAATAGATCGATCCACATATTTCACATAGGAATAGAATTTATGTTATGCGGTATCAGTTCGGACACATCTGCGGG
The DNA here is from genome assembly GCA_029168955.1 of Aplectana chamaeleonis. Taxonomy (NCBI): domain Eukaryota; kingdom Metazoa; phylum Nematoda; class Chromadorea; order Rhabditida; family Cosmocercidae; genus Aplectana; species Aplectana chamaeleonis. The sequence goes on along the minus strand of JAPDOI010001289.1, from coordinate 187,598 downwards.
ATCTTTCGACTTGAGTGAGCAATGGATTGCGTACATATCGACCGAGGTGGCTACAGCCTAACGGCCGACTAAGACTGGGGTCTGAAGTGTCCTCCGTTTGAGAACGTTCCGATGAGAATTTTAAAATCAGTATAAAAATTTGAAAATAACCTCCTTGAGTCGTACAGGGAGCCTGCTGATTTTGAAATCTACTGGTAAATGCAGCATACAAGCTAAAAAAAGGATATCGATTTTCTTGACATAAATAGAAGGTTTGGAGCTGGTAGTATGGGAGACTGACAACAAAACCGACGACGCTTGATGCAAATGAAGAAATAATGGGTTCTTCCAGTATGGAGTGAAATTGGACGAGTTACACCGCAGCATATCCGCTCTGTTCGATTATCGGAGCCAGCAGTTAAGTGTTCGTGAAAACGAATCTAATAAATTTCCGAGGCCTGTGCTAGAATGCTCACGTCATTGAATGCATAACAAACTAGCCAAATGGCCGTACTCAGACAACCAATCTGGACGAGTTTGTATTGGGGAGGGGGTGGAGTATGCGAAGCTCATGGGCGGAGTCTAGAAATTTTTCAACGCGATGCGCAAATTTGGTAATTTTGGCTTGTTTTGAACGCTTCACATGGCGTGAACCTTCTTGTGGGAGCCATACGACCCCAGTAGCGTCGTTATCTCAACAAATTTTTCGAACTTGTATGCTGACTGAGGCGACACCCCAATGGAACACATGTTCACCTACCGCACAATGTTCTCAGGCGATTGGGCGGACTTATCGCTCACAGGAATTGTCGAATAGTAGTTACCGCGCTCAGGAACCGTTTCCACCGCGAGCGAAAATCCAAGTAGAACTGATCGCGGACAAGTTGCGGTTGCTCGATATCTTTGCGCTGTATGTCTGACGGAAGCGCGGACTTATTGCGCGCAGCTATTGACAATTAGGGCTTACCGCTACCATAAACCGTTTTTATCGCGTAAACAATGTTCTTAGGACTGATCGCGAACGATCTGCATCGTTCTGCGGCTGATCGCAAGCAACGGCACATATCGGACTGACCGCGACGGACCCCGCCTGGACTACGATGCCCTGTCCTGTGTGGTAAAACAAGATCGTCGCTTGTTCAGCTATCCAAGTTTGCGGAACATTTAATATCTCTTTGGTTGCAGTAGTGGGAGTACACTCTGCACCTGCCAGATAGAGCACGTAACGCCCGCAGGTGCTTAATTTTTGTCCTAGGCTCCACGTAATTGTATTATAATAATTACAGGCTATAAGGCGGCGAAATTCACATGGTTCCTACGTGTGCTGGTGCCGAGCGGAGTTTAGAGACATTGGGAGAGCGGGGGGCAGACAGAGGCTGAGGCGTTGCGCGCGCCTTGAATGATGCGAACTACGACGTTTTATAGAGGATGATAAGGCGTACTGATCGCGAGCCCATTTAGAGCTGACCGCGCTCAAAAACAGCGGGCTGATCGCCGTTGACCCCGCGTTTGTTCCTATTCGGCGTCGCGATAAGCTCACCCCATTGTCTAAGTTATTTGCGGCATACCTGCTGATTTTTTTACTCGAATTTCAGTGATAATTTGACTAGGATGCTCTAGATACCGGGAACATTTGAATGACCTTTTTTTTTTCGAAATACGAATATCGCACAGTATTCGGAAAAGGCGGATTCAAAATTTCCGGCCCTCCCATTTTTTTTTACATTTCTCACTGCAGAACTAAGATCAGCTATCTGTTTAGAAACGACATTAGGACGTTGTGTTCACATTAATTGATTATCAGCATACTTGTTAAAGCCGTTAAGAAGCCATTATTGTAATGTATTTCGATGCTTCACTTATGATAGTTTGCAAAATGCTGTGAAATCCTGAGATTTTCTAGTCAATGCCAAGGAAAACAATTGCTGGATATTTTATAAAAGCATCTAACAATGCAGGGTTCTCTAACTCCCCATCCCACTTCCGTGCTCTGTTTTTTTTTTGCAGAATAGACTCGTGGTATTGAATAGCTAATCACTATCAGCGCCTCGTCACGAGTAGCACTTCCAAAGTTCATGAAGAGAAGTTTCTGGTGTTGATCCTGAAGAAATAACATGCCAGATCAAACTCGTCAACAGAAGAAATCTGGTCCTGCAGACTGCCACACCTGCATACCTACGCCCATAGAGATTTGTTTTTCTAACGAAATGTGTATTAATGAAAATGATAGATTGCACACAGTATTCACCTAATGTCTTTCTGATGAATCACTTCCGGCTAAAAAGGAAACCTGTCTGCGGATACGGTATGAGATGGGATGCAAAACAGGTACGAGGAGAGTTCTATGATCTGGGAAAGGAGGTGGATTCCCCGGCCATGATATGGAACATTTGGAAGAATCGCCTTCGTTGTGCGCGGCCTTCTTCGCTCGGCTCTGGACATTGGGTCTATTGCCCTTCACGGATGATACTATCCAATCAGGTAAGCCCATTCCTCATCTACCGTATATTGCAAAACATCGACGATATCGCAACTTGTTCGCTTAAACCTCTTGCTTAGACGGAACAGGTTCGACCATAAGCGACTGGTTCTGGAGAAAACATCTACAGGATGCTTCACTTTCCCCTGCAGTGCAGGTTCAATATCTAGTCAGTCTACGTTTTCGGACACCAGAGTTTGACAAAATCATTGATTTGATCGAAAATCCGCAAACATGGCGCTTCGTAAACTCTGAATTCCTGAACTCTTTATTGGAACACCATATTCAACTTTCTAAGATGACATGTTCTTGCAACACGTTAGTCAGTCACATTGATAATTCCAACTCTTCAAACGCCTTCGAGTCCACAGAAGTCATTCTAAGGTGCGAATTCTACTTCTGTCTCATACAGAGGCTGTCTCTTCGCCTTTAACATTCGTCCGTCGACATCTAGTTTCTATGGTTCTCTCTGATTGCATTTTGATAATCATAGCCCTTGGTAAATCTCACAATCATTGTAGCGCTCTTAAAGTTTAAAATTTATTTAGATGACGTTTTGGGAGCTACATAAGTAGACTCTCTTTCGATACAAGTTACTCTTGTTTTCGATTATCACAGGAGCGGTGGTTTTTTTTTGTCGGAAACTCATTATCACTAATTATATTTCACCGAGGCCCACCGCTCCGCTGCTGGTGATAATCGAAATCGACAGGTCACTACGGATTTACCAGAGCTTACTGTTCTTTCCATAAGAGGTAGCAGAGCTACCAAGACAACAAACAATTGCCACCTAGAGGGAGGGAAGCCAACTGACTTTGAGAGCTTTGGCCGGAAAATATCCCACCAGGCTCTGCTGAGGCTCCTGGTGAGCTTTTTCTCGATTATTTCTATTTAAATTAGCTGCCAAGCGAAACTCGAGTCTACTGCCCTTCACTGATGACCCTATCCAATCAGATGAGCCCAATCCTCGCCTGAATGCTTAGTGGAACTCGGAAAAAAACTGAAATTTGGGTAATTGAACCGAACGCGGTGTTGACATCTGAATCGTGCCTCGAGAATGAGTCATACACTTCCGTGGAGAGCACTTTTTCTCGGCTGTTTCTCGGCCAATTCGTGGCGAACGTTATTAGGCGGCTATTTGGCGACGAGCGTTATTAGACAGCTGTTTCTCGGCTATTTGGCGGTAACTAGCTAACCGGCTAACCGGTAACTGGCTATTTCTCGGCTATTATGCGGAAGGTGGGCATCTCGCGGCTATTTCTCGCCTATCGCTCGGCAAAAACTCTAAGGCGTGCGCCCCTCTCAGGTCTTCAGTCGGTGTGTCCGCAATTACGCGCTGACTGTTAATGGTCCGCTACTCTTATATTGCCCAAGGAGAGCTTTGTTCTACCGTCAGTCCGTTTTTTTCGAGAACGCAGCCCGATAGACTCTCTCAAAACTTCAACTTTCCGTTGGAAGAGAATTTTCCCAGCACAAGCATTTCATGTCAGATCCGATCCACCAGTTATTATTTTCTTGCTTCCATGTGACAAAGTAAATGGCAAAGTATTGATCTGCAGGATTAGAATAAATGCTTATAACCTGGAAATGTACAGTCCACGGAAAAAGACCGTTGTGCGGTTGCGTATTTTCGCTAAGCATACTGTAGGTTGCGCTATAATCGACGACAAAGTTGTAACTTTTTCCTGAATTTCGAAAAGAAACGTTGAGGAATGAGTTCTTCCCTCCACGCGTTTTCAGTACACCCGAAGTTCTTAACGTAGGTATACGCAGGAATAACATGAAAAATTTTAAAAATTACGAAAAAATGTTAATAACGGAAAAGTTGTTTTTTCTTGTTATTCCTGCTGCATCAATGGTAAAGACTCTAGGTGTATTGATAATATGTATATGTGTGTGTAAAAACCCATCGTTTTCCAACGTTCCCAACTTTTTTTCTTCTAAATTCAGGAAAATCACAACTTTCGGCTAATTCGGCGCAACCTACAGCATACTTAGGCCATTGTTATACCCTACGACATACCTGTCGAGGTCGCAGAATGTCATATAAATCGACCGAAAGTCGATATTGCTAATATGCACTGTCGCTGTCGCGCGTCGCGGGAAGTATGCAGGGATCCTCAGGGCCAGTAGTACACCCGGGACGACACTGGATTTGGCTGGGTCGCTGTCGCTGGCACTCGTCACAGCGCACTGCACCGCGACGGACAGCCGCGACAGCGACCGATTACCGCACGGTTTTCACGTTTCAGGCGTAACATCCGTCATCGAACCAACGATCGCGAGTGGTGCTGCAAAGTTTCCCTGTGAGAAGAAATTTGTACTGAGTAGGTCTGGTCCTAGCACGATTCGTAATAGTTGACCGCACCTATCGCGGTCGCATTTGGTATAACAATTGCCCTAGAGGAAATGCGCAACCGCACAACCGCCTTTTTCCGTTGCCGTAGATTAAACACCATCGTTAGAAAAAAATTAGAGTTGGGGCCTTCCGAATCACTGCTTTAGAAGTGCGAAAATCTAATCGGTTCTGATAGACAGCGAACCTCATCACTTTTTTCATAATGCTTAAGGGCTTTTCAGAACACTCATCATGTGAAATCCCCCCCCCCTTTGCTCCTGCCTTATACTTCCACTATCACTAATTTCATAGCGAGTGTTCTCTTCTAGAAAATATTAGCAGACAGGAGCAAGTTCCGTAATGGTATAAAATCGTAAGAGTACACAGAAGACGAGTTTTTTTCACTGACTCCGAAGCTATTTGGCAGCTGACCTATTCGCCCAAAAAACCTATTGTCTTGCGTGGCCCTACGGTAAGGTCAGATTTTTTCTTCTGCTACCCACTGCGAGCATTGCTGCTTGACTGCTGAGGCTTTCCGCTTAGCGTTAGAGGACCTATCGCGCCATCACAAGTACGCTATGGTGCAATCAGTATGGCATCGCCTTTCCATTGCAGTTCTCGTAGCGATGAAAAAGAGGCGTTTCTATGCCACTACTACCTCGCGTAAGCTTGCTGCGCGACTTCTAGCAGAGCCGTGGTAGTCTGGGCCAATTAGGGGAAGCAAACCCCTCAGCAGAAACGACATAGATTGCATCGTCAAATGGAAGTGACGTCAGAAAGGTCGGATTCGCCTAGAGACCTCCCTGCTTATCTGAAGAAAGGGATTCTCACGTGAGCCGATTAGAGTTGACAGGATGGTGTAAGCTCAGAAAAAGTTATCAGGGTTTTGCACTATTGGTCGTATTGCCCCTTTGGCTCTCGGGCTAGTACCAGATGGATTGGAGAGTGGCGCCTGTTATTAACCCATTGGCAGAGTACTTGACACGAACTTAATAAGAAAAGCCATCCATAGTTGTGTGTTGACAGATACTCGGCCACAGAATGCTCCATTTCTATGGCAATTCGCAAAAGTGTTTAGCGGCAGCAGACACGCCCGATGAAGTTGATGAGATGACTACGTTACTGGGGTCGTATAGCCAAGGCTTGTGCCGTGGGAAGCGTCAAAAACGAGTCAAAACTACTGAATTTGAGTGATGCGAGTCTAAAAATTTCGACAACTCCGCCCCCAAATAAAAACTGGTCTAAATCGATCGTTCGAATACGGTCACTTAGGCTAGTTTTTAATGCTTCTAACGATGTGAGCGTTCTAGTACAGGCTGCAACAGTCTATCGCCTTTGCTATTTCAACCAATTTGTCGCCAATATTCGCTGTTTCAACCGCGCGTGGTGTAACTCGTCCACTTTCACCTGTTAACAAAAACAATCGTTACTCCCCCCATTCGCACACAGTTTTCGTTGGTTTTTTAAATTACCTTACCATACTATCAGCTCTAAACCTTCGATTTATGTCCTAAAATTAATTGTGAGCGTGTCTGCTGCCTTTAAAGGAACAGTCCAACCTCGGTATCGTCCTTGTTTTTCAGCTGTCCCCATCGATCCCTAGCAAGGGGCGTGCAAATGTGGCTTCCTGCTGTGAGTTCGTCAGAGTTGCTTCTTCCTAAATCTTGCTTATCAAGATGAACTGAGAGCTCGCACTTGGCAATAGTTATTATTGGAGGGAAGATTATTGGAGGGAGGGCCTACTTCATAATTTATAGAAATCTCAGATTTCGTCCCTGAGGTGAGACTGTTGTGCCTTTGAAGCGGTCCAAGCTCAGGAACGAAATCTGAGATTTTCCCATAGTTTTGAAGTAGACCAACCCTATATAACACCTCCTAAGTGCGAGCTCCCCGATTCCTCCGAATAAGCGAGATGTGAGAGGAAGCCACCCCGGGGGCGCTCACATCAGGAAGCCATTTTGACACGACCCTTCTACAATTTTCGAGCTCATTAGTAACAAGATGAGCGATGGTTTGCGATCAAGAAGCCCATCCTTCCCTTCATTTCCAGTCTCTCTCTTATTCAGGTCTGTTCGCATACATCGGTTAAACTGGCGAAAGTTACAAGCCTCGGACAACTCGTCCACCATGCTTACACAGCTCCACTTTTGAGGGACCATAACTCCGTTCCCGGAAGGTCTTGTACGATTCCAGAGGCATCATTGGAATCAGAATTCGACCGTTTTCAAGATGGGCAGGAAAACAGAGGAGTGTTTTTTATTCGTGAACACTGCCTTTAAAAACGAAAGAACGATTCTGGGGTTGAGCTGTGCCTTTAAAGGCACAGTCCAACCTCGGAATCGCTTTTGAGTTTTTCTGCTCAACCTGAAGAGAATTTCGCGCTGATCACAATGATGTCTCCGAAAACGTTCGAAACCCACTACGAACGGAGTTTTGGTCCCCTCGAAGATTGTGCTTTTGTAAGGCAGGAATTTTTTGGACGAGCTGTCTCGGACCTGCATTTTCATGTCATTCGCAGCCATCGCACTGGAGTTGACCTCAATATCAATCTGAGCTAGAAAGAAACGGAAAATCATAGATTTTGAGTAAAATCCATCGCGCGTCTCGTCTTTCTCATGGTCGAAAACCTTTCGGTGGGCGTTACCCATTTTCTTTCCTAAGTTCGTGGTCGTCTTTTCCTCGCTTTTTTTCGCTTATTCGAGCAAAATGATATTTCGCGCATGGCAGTGTTGCTATAGTGAAGTCCACCAAGAGTGTCTCATTTACTTATCAATAAGAAGCGGTCGGCTGGGGATCGATGTGCATGAATCCCATACCAGCACGCTCGATACCGATTGAGCGAGAGCGGTTGTGCTGCAACACTCTTGGTGGACTCCACTGTACACACTTCGGCCGGACTATAATATCAAAAATCTCGCTTTAGGTTGGACTGTGCCTTTAAAGGGCTGATTAGATGGCGAAGGATCTAGCCTGACGGAGTACAGCTCCTGCTGCCACTTCTGTAATCTATGCGCTGTAATCCTCTGCGCGATCCTCAAGATAACTAGTGACTCAGGGAACAGCATGGTTCGGTCGTTTACCTGTCAGAGAACAACAGTGCCACGAGGTTCGCTAGCCGGTGCTGACTGTGATAAGGAGGGAGGCGCGATAGGATGCGATAAGAGCGAATCGCTGGCCGCCGTCGTCTCGTCGCCGCCGTCGCGCTATGCAATTGTCCATAGCGGACTGTTTTATTGTCGTATATTGCGTCACTGAAACACATTTCGTGTGAGAAGCCATGATTTACGTAGACGATTTACAACCGCCACTTACCAGCTACTCACAAAGCGCATAGCACTGATTCCCCCTCTATACAAAGCGTTGTTCTCCTCGACCATTACACTCATTTATTCATGCATTGTTCAGTCATGTGTTGTAGCCTTCCTTCGTAAACAATATCATATCGACGATTTCTTGCAGGAAATGCGAGTACTTATTGTCGAGCTCACCTATTTTCTATTGATTGTCACCGCTTTCAATGTGAGGACTAGACGCAATCATGATCCTGGAGATGAACATCTTCATAATGAAGCATTGAAAGCACTGGTGGCAAAGTTGGAAGACGAAGTCAACAAACAGTTTGGTGAAGAGGACCTCGGCGAGGAGTCCGAAGCAAGAACCTTGCCTGTAGTTGAAGTCACGAAGGTGCCGGAGCACATCAGCGGAGACATCACCGTCCGTCTATTTCCATCTGGGATGAAGTATTTGTTCGAGGTCAGTGCGCGATGTTATTTCTGCAATTGCACCAATAACAGAAAGTCTGCAAATCCGCTATGCCATATGAAGCATATACACTACCGCTCGTTGGTCTATGCCAGAAGGCACACGGGGATGCACTTTTGCGTCTTTAACCTCCTTCCTTTGAATAACTGTTCATCTCCGACTCTTCCTCAACAGAATTAAGCTCTAGCCATCATTATATTGTTGGATTGTTCTCTCTGACCGAGATCCTTAATTTTTTCACAGATCTGAAAAAAAATGGGTTGGAAAGAAGTAATCAAAAAAGGCAGCTGAAATTGCGAGAAATCATTGCCACATGCACTCTTACCTTTGGGGCGGTAGTCTACTTTTTTTAATTTTGCTCAGGTTGATGGACCCATACGTTTCTGTTGGCCAAGGAAATAGAGGTGGAACCTCTCAATAGGACAAAGTAAAATTTGCAACATAAGGTACTTTAGAATCTGAATTTCACCTTGAACATTTGGGCGGAGGACGTTTGGGTCGAATTAGGCGTAGGGTCAAGAGCTTACTATTTCTTCTATTTGTCATCGAGTAAAGCTATCAAACAGATTGTGGCGTTAAAAGCCTCAGATATAACAGAAGTGACATCACAAAGTGAAAAGTGTAAAGCATTATCGTTGATTCTCAACTTGTCACTAGTTTTCCATCCCTTCTCTGGCCTGACGGCGCTCTAGCCTTTCGGCTTCACGGCCTGAGTTATAGTTCCTATCAAATGCCATCTGTTCCATATTGAATTGGAACACTTGTCATGCACCAAAATCTTTCTGGGCAAATATGAAGAATAAATAGGTTTTCTTCTTAAAAATAGAACCTTCAAAAAAGAGCAAAGTCGAATTCTACTACGATTATCGCCGAAAGTTTGTTCTTCTTAGAGCCATCAAAACTCTGGGAAAAAAAGTTGTTCATTACCTACTACTGCTCAGCAATCATTAGCTGTAATAATATTTCACCTAAAAAACTCCCTTCCAGCAAGTTCTGTTAGCGCTACGTCATGATGCGATCCGACATCGTCCGCACACTATTCGGACCACTTATCATGGTATGGACATTCACGTCGATTCCATTCAAATTGTGGACTTTCTCACACCAAAATTGGAGGTCGAGGTGTGTCCATCTTACTTCAAACATTGAGGTTCAGCCTGATTACTATTATCGATAGTCACGGCATTAGAGAAAAGCAGCAAACTATTTAATCTTGCGCAGCATTAGGTTTGTAGCCGTGAAGAGCAAAAAATCGCAACTTTTCGAAATTGTTCAAAACAAGTATAAAATGATTTTTTTTAATTTAGCGCCTAGATGAGTCACGATTCCGGTTCGTCACGCATGGAGGTGGAATGCGATATCTCGGACTCTACTCAACTGTCTACAAAACCACCAGAGAAGGCCAGTTCGAGGCGCTGCTTGACGATATTCGGATTCAGCTGGATGTCAAATTCCATGAGGAGGATGACCTCGTTTCCGTGAGTCGCGTGCTCTCACACGTTCCGACTTTTCCATGACATCTCTTTTTTATAAGTCTGAGCTGATAGGGAAGCTGAAAGAAGTGAAAGGAGCCTCTGATAATTTAGAAGGATCGGCAGTGACGTAAGAGAAGAGCGAAACACCAAACAACCAGTTTTTAGGTCAGTGAGAGCAAATGCAGTGCAAGATTCGAAGAGGTGCTGGTGCAACTCACTCCCACAATGCCTTCGCAGATCCTTAACTTGCTCAGGTAGGTTGAGAGTATATGATCAAGGGGATCACATCAGTGCAGTGACAACTCCAAACACGGAACTTTTCATAGGCGAAAGTTCAAGAGTTGGATTTTCCCGAACGACTACGAAAGCAAAACTTATTTCCGTTCATCGCGTGCGTCTGCGCGCGTATGCTGCGTCTCCTCCTCCCCACACTTTCTCACTGTCTTTCTCCTCTCTCTGCACAAATGCGCGAAGGAACAGAGTAAATTCGGCTCCGAAACAGACGATAGGTGGATAACCAGGCCGCAATCACGTCATTGCCACTCATTTGACGCCCCAAATTGCAACGATTGCTCATTAATCTTCTTTTTCGATGTGGTGTATACATTTTAAAATTGCTTCCTTCTTAAATTGTAAATCATTCATTCCGTGTGCTCCATCCTTTTCAATCCGTTGCAAGCTTGTGGCAAAATTTTCCTTTATCCTGCCTATGTTTTTTCTCCCACTTCATACGTTTCCACCATAACGCGCCAACATAGCAAGTTATTAATAGGTGCTTCCAGAGTGGCGTCGCTGCGAAACTCGCGCAGTCGCTCAACAGAGCCGTGGTCTTGGGATGTCGCACACTTGGCGGTGCACGACGCGAGTGACTTAAACGATCGTCGTCATTTCCTGCGCGCGACGTTGCGACTGCCTCAACCAGCGCGCGGCGGCGCTCGCTCAGTTCGAAAGCCACACCGTCGCTGCCGTCGTGCGACACGGTTTTCGCTACGTAGTCCATTGTTCCTACGGCGCCCGCGACAGTAAGTTTCGCAGCGACGTCACTCTGAGAGCCCCTAATGAGACGGTGCAACCCAAAACCGACGGCAAACAGCGACTCCGAGGTGCGGTTACACACACCCTCTGTTTCGGAGGCAAATTGATTATGTTCCTTCGCGGGCTTGTGCAGAGCTGGGTCAGAGAAAGCGATAAATTATGGAGGAGAAGCAGACGCAGCATACGTGCGCACACGCACGCTCTCAATGGTAGTATTTTTTTCCGAAATAGAGGTTACCTCATTGTAGCGCAGCAGTAACCAAACTATTTTTGTAATGAATGCCCGTTTTCCCAGGCTAGCCCTGCCGTAACCATGGTTTACCGTTCATGAATCCCAGGCTTAATAGACAGGCTCTCTTTGAAATATACGTGAGAACATTTCATCTGATTTTGTGTTAGATTGAGTGGAAATCAAGACATCCACACCGTTACGGAAGTTGTAGGCACTGATTAGATCTCGTCTTGTCAAAGACCACAAATTGGACCCAGTGTGCTGGTATCAATAGCACCATTTTGCAGGGAACGGATTCAGAAGCGCTTCCAGGCAAAGATCTGCCCGTCTCTTGTGCAATACGTAGAAAAAATTGCCGGCATTACCAAGTCAGTGGCTTCTATTGAGGATATTGTGCGAAAGAGGGTTGGTTTCAGCTATTGGTCTTAAACTGACCCCGTGAAAAGTAGTCAATATTCCAGGATTTCTCACAACCTGCTTGCCTCATTGAACACGATCGTGTGGCAACTCGATATGACTCTCGAGGAGTTAAACTTTCCTTCAAGCGCTCTAGTCCAAGAGAAAAGAGGTCAGCTGCTCCCCACAGCGTGCTGGAACACGAGGTACGACCTTTTCAAATCTGAAAAGCCTCAACGGCAGAACACGCTAAGGTTTCAGAGAGCACTGAGTGAGATGGCTTCGGTTACCGTTACCGAGGACTATATAAATGAGATGCTGTATGATCTGACTGATAGTGGTAACATCATACTTCATCTTCACAGAATTCCCGAAGTTCAGGACGTTTTACGAATCCAGTGTGACGGCTCGCACTGTCTTGGTACCTTTGTAGATCTGGACAGGGTACTTGAAGGATCAGGTGAGAGAACTCAGTTCTGTGTTTTCAAGTCAGTGTCCACGATTAAAACTATCTTTGAGCTTCCATCGGGAATCAAAAGGACTGCGGCCGAGTGCATTAGCCAAGTCGAAAAAGCGGCTTTGAGCGAGCCCAAATCGACCTTATAAGGCCCTAAGGTTGACTGCGCACGAGGCCCAGTTTGATCAACAGCCATCACCGAAGAAAAGATGTTGGATTCACATGATGGTAGCCTTTTGATATTATATGCTTCCTCCTCACACGTTCACATCGATGAATGGCTGTTGTGTAAAGTGGGCCTTGTGCGCTTGTAGACTCAACTTTAAGACCTTATAGAACCATTTGGGGCTCGCTGAAAGCACTTTTTTCGACGTGGATGCTGCACTGGGCTGCAGTCCTCTCGACTTCCGAAGGAAACTCGTCGTGTACACGGCCTTTGAAGTGTTTATGTAGTAGATGCTAAGCCTTCCTAATCTCAATGCTGTAAATATTGCGAAGACAATAAGCTGGATTATCGTCTCTTCTCTCGAGAATATATAACTATCTGATAGCGACCAGTAAAAGCTCTGGCGACCACAAAGGAAACAACTTCACTGACAAGTATTTTGACATGATGTCAACCTAGGCGACTATATGCTAGAACAAGAAATTCTCGTTGTTTCACGGCTTCTCACGAAATAGGCAACAAATAGCCGAGAAATAACGAGAAGTAGCCAAAATGAACCGAGACGCGGTCGGCACGCCGACACGCGACACGGCCGTCGCCGGCTTGCTGAGCCGCCATAGGAGTCGAATAGACTCCGTCTGCTGAAAGGCGAGGCAGCATGCATTGGAGGGGAATCGATCGTGCGGCGCCGCATGATCGATACTCCTCCATTGCATGCTGCCGCGCCTTTCAGCGGCGGGAGTCTATTCGGTCCCATACGGGGCCGCCAGCGTTTGGGCGGGGCCTCCAGGGGCTGAGCGAGGCCCAAGTACCTAAAATTTAGGTAATTGAACAGGAGGGGGTGTTGACATCTGATTCATGTATCTGAAATGTGTCGTATGTTCCCTGGAAAGCATTATTTCTCGGCTATTTTTCTGGGTTTCGCTACCAGCATTATTTAGCTTCCATTCCGAGGCTATTTGGCGGCAAACAGCCTCTTCCCTGCTATTTCTCGGGTATTACGTGGGAAGCAGGCACTTCGCGGCTATTTCTCGGTTATTTCTTGCCCAAAACTCTCAGAGTACGCTCGGTTACTCAGTAGCTTTCCTTTCACAGCTGAACTCTGAAGAGCATTTTAAGCCATTAGCATCCCAATGCTTGTCCGATCAACTTCTGGAGATGATTGGGTTCCGGACCAGCTAGGTAACTTGTTTACATGCCTAGGGACACGAAAATGGAAGAGTTGACCTGTTCTCTGCAGTTCGTAACTGAAGGTTTCTTACTCAGGACCACCGGAGCAGTTTGCAGCAATTGCAGTAGACGGGCTCATTCTTCCGTTTCCGATCATATAACTTTCTATCCCCCATGGAAAATCCTACTCCCAGTGAGCAACCTTATCCATATTTTGCACACAACAGGCCATCAGGAATCTTCTGCTAGACCATCCTTGTGCAGAAAAGTTTGAACCGTAAATGTGTATCCGATAGATGTTCGAATCCAATATCTTTGCAGGTCATATTGACAGTCGGGTGGTTTCCGCACCACGAGTCGAAATTCACAGGGATTACGCGATTCTGCACCTGTCGTTGAGTACCGTACTCTCATACAAGAACCGCGCCGCCCATCATCGCATACCGTATCTCCGATTCGATAACGCCGTCAGAATGCGTGTCGAGAGTCTGAACGTTGAACCATCGGAGAAAGGTTACTACAGATGGACTGCACGCTACGAGATCATTGAGCTGAAGGTCGGTCACCACCATACCACATTTGTTGACGGAATGTGCGAAGCGGAGCTGTATCACTGCGGACCACACCACATTCCTGGCGCGTTTCGAAGCCGCAACCAGGCCAGAATGCCCCTTATCGTGCCTTTAAACGCATGACAGACAATTCACACTTGCCCTCTCCCCATGTTTGTTTGAGAGAAACAGTGACGTCACAAAACGCCGCACATTCCGCAGCAGCTTAGGCCTATCTTGAGTAAGCTTAGTGCGTTCAACTGACTAGTTGCAGACGAACAATGTGCACACAGACTTCGAGGAGCTGAAAGGGATTGCAAAACATCTCGAAGAACACCTCAGACTGCATACAAGCCAAATCGAGGTAGACAATTTTAGCATTACTTGTCCTGGTCTCTTGAGTTTTCACTTTCAAATCTATGCACGAGTTTTTTTAAATCCCAGATTATACATGAATGTGCAAAAATTATTCTACGCATCAATCAGATTGGTGACAAAGCAATGATCACTGATCATGGTTAAGAGTTGGGAGGTGCACGAAATTGACGACGAAGAACTGTCAACCTAATCATGTCAAAGTTTAGGACTTTTTTGACCTAATGAAATAAGTTCCACTGGACTCTTTTGGATTGTGACCAGTTGTGCTTATACCGGGGAATCGAATGTGGGCTACAATCCACATCAGCCACATCGCACACTTTTTTCGACTTCCTTCGATTTTTTCTTGCTGTAAGTACTGAACTGCTGTACGTACGATCCTGGGTTGAGAAGAAAGAGCTATCAAAATTTCACAACGAGGAAAACAGTTTTTCGATATTTTGACTTACAAGGTAATACAAGTAGCGAGGTCGCATTTGCAAACGCGAATTGCATTGTCAGTGACTCCTGGGCACCTGTACTAAAACCGTGCAGTATCCCGTCCCGAGATGCTGGTTCCGAAAAATTGCAAGCGTTTTTGAGGCTTTGCGAAGAGGAAAGAGTACCCCATCAGACATTTTTGGCGTGTTTTGAGAAAAATTTCGGTCTTGGCTCAAAACTTGTATACTAAGGCTAACCTAGGATGCTGAGCACGAACCTAGGGTCCGTTTGTCAAAATTCTAAGGCTCAATACGGTAGGTACCATGCCATTCAGGGGACGAAACCCACAATGTTAAGTATTTTGAAAATCGGCAAACACATCGAATTCGTATTCACCACCCCGAACAACCCCCGCATACAAACGTTAAGTCAGGTATGAGACTTTAAGCCAACCACCGTATACCCACCGTAATCTACCATAATCTGTCAGAAATTTATAAGCTAGGCACTCCGAATAATCCCTAAAAAAACATTTCGGGCCATATCTATCGTAGCATTCCGAAATCTCGAAAGCCGCGTTCTCTCCTCAAAACTTTCCCCCGCTCGGATGCTTTGAACGAATTAAGTCGAAACTTCGAAAAATCGACAAATGAACCTCTGACTCGTGCTCAGCGTCTCAAATAACTTCCTTGTAGAATTTTAGGTCAACTCTAGAGCGATTTTTCCTAAAGGCAGTGTTCACGATGAAAAAAGTGTTTGAAATTCCACTAGGAATGGGTAGTGGAGGGACACTCTGTAACGTTAACGTCGAAAGAACGCATGGAAACGAGCCAGGAAGAGCCCCAAAAGAGCCCGAAGTTGCCTCTTTGAGCGCAATGCAAACCCCAAAGGCGAACACGCGCTCACCGACGTGAACCAATGAAAGCTTGAAATCGTGAGATGAGCGATGGTTTCCGATTATTGGCCCCGTTCTTCCCTTTATTCTCGACTTCTCTCTTTACTCAGGTCAGCTCGCCTACATCGGCTGCAAAAGACGGAAGTTACAAGCCTCGGACAACTCGTCTACCATGGTTCGTTAGCTCAATTTCGGAGAGGCAATAACTCCGTTCCCAGAAGGGCGTGTACGACTTCAGAGACATCGTTGGAATCAACGTGGGACCGTTTCCAAGATAGCCTGGAAAACTGAAAAACGATTCTTATCGTAGACACTGCCTTTGAGCGCTTTCAGAATTTTCTATAAACGCACAAAATCCGACAAGAGGAACACGCTATCAGTTCGTGCAATGTTCGTAAAAAATCTGCTTCCACCCAAACATTGCTCAGGGGGGAATTGTTTTGGGAGCTTATTCTGAGGTTCGTGTTCTGGTTTTGTCATTTTACTGCTCTTCCTGGAAGGTACAAAAAGAACAAAAAAGGTCGCCTTGGGTTAACAACTTCTCGGATCCAGCAGCTTGGTGCAGCATACTACACAGATTTACCATGGATGCCCAAGAGATACTAATCATACAATTCCTTTACGCAGATATAACCTATGCTTTGTATGCCTCCCTTGTTAGCAGCGTAGACTCGATGACACAATGGGGAGACAGAAGTTCAGTAGTGCATGTATTTAAAAGCTGGTATGGAATTCACTCCAAGTGGAAAGTTCCGAGTCTAGAGAAAATGGAGGACTTCCATAATTCAGCCTACAGCATCTTTCTTGCGCAAAAAAGCGTACTGTGGCGTTCTTGCGCGCACAATGCGCTGCATCGCCGTCACTCGCATCAAAGTGGTCCGATTACAATTTTGCACCCTTTCGTGAAATTCTTTCGTCTATACGAACACAACAGCTTAACGAGATTGAAAATCCAACCCCACCAAATGATTGAGGTTTGCACATCTCCACCTCAGGGGCCGGCTGCATCAACGCGCCGGGTTGGGGTAGGGGCAGGGCAGTCGGCATCATTGAAGATCGCAGTGCGAAGGCAGTAGATCACACAATCAATCGTGCCCCAGCTGTGTTTCTCGCTGCTCTAGCTGCCCCAGCCTCTGAGCTGGGGCAGCGGGGGCACAATTGATTTGTTGATTTACAGAGTTCTTCGAGGGCGCAGACTGCCCTGCCCCTGCCCAAACCCGGCCTAATGATGCATTCGGCCCCAGCAGTTCTCATTTTGAACTGAATAGACGGTCATGATAGCAGAAATTCATCATGCTTGACCTGGGATCGAATTCCAGAGGGAAATATACAATTTGCGACAAAATGCCACCGTAGTGGAAAAGACTACTTTCATGTGCAATTACACTCGCTTCACAGGCAGGTGTACTAAAATTCCCTTGAAAATTGAGCTCGTCAAATTTGAAGCGACTTATGGCAATGTGGCGCTTTGAGAGCACGAAAAAAACTTTTTTTTGCAGAAATCGGGGTGGTACTGTATATTGAAGAACCTGAAATTTCGTTGTCTTCGACCTAAATGTTTCCAACTAACTCTTCCTTTTTCAGGACCTTCTCACGACATATCTCAATGGAGATCTACCGCTCCGACTCAATCCCAACATTCGTCTCCAGCCCCAACCGGCTGTGATGGGTTATCATCGACTGATCGTACCATTGAACTTTGAACTTGACAAGAAACTTTTCCCTGTGTTTCAGTTCTCTAGCACGACAATCCTTTAGTCATTTGACCCATCTCACTAGCGTATAATATTAGAATTCTATGATTATCTTAAATATCTCTTTCAAATCAGCTTTACCTTTCATTTGACAGGAATCTCATGTGATGACTAGATGAGCGATAATCGCTCTAAACGAGTATGAGGATGGCAGGACGTAACCCCTACCCATAACTGCCAGACCTCACCCTAGTCAGTCAAACAAACCTTCACTACGGATGTTAACATTTGATCTCAAGTGCGTACTATGTACCGTCGCTTATCTCGTCAAAAACTAATTGATACTTACGAATAAAACACTACACAGAGCTCGAAATCGCAGCAAACCATTGCGGGCACTGTGTGCAACAAAGGAAAACTGTCCTCTCAAAGTTCCCTATCAAATCTTAAAACAGGTAGCCCATTTAGTTGTATTCGCAGTCCTCGCTATGATCCATGTCATTCAATCAGGACGCCGCGACGCTGTTAAGCTGGAAAAGTAGCACGTCGGAAAACGAAGGAATGACACCTACTGATCGAATGATTTCGCTACCAATACTTCAACACGGTATTCTAATTGAATGACACGAACGATATATTGATTTCTGTGAACTGGTTGTACATCGTTTTCTTGTGTTTGCCTTATGTAGTGAGCATAATAAACGCGTACTCATAGTCATATGCATATGTGTTTCTTCTCGAGTCAAGGAATGGTGCAGAAATGTGAGTTAGTATGCTAAAAATCAGATATCGCCAGAGAGTACTGTCACCGTCAAAGCCCTCCCACTCTTTAACAAAAATATGGTGACCAAGATTCAAAATTTCCGCTCCAAGACTATCCTGTGTAAAAATCTAAATTCCCATCACTCAACGCGCGTGCGTGTGCGCGCGGTGCTGCTCCCTCCGTCTGTCATCTCTCGCTGTCTCTGCCCTCCGCTCCGCACCCGCACGCAATCAAGCTACGGGGATTTCGTTTTTAACAGCCTGCTTAATAAATGAGCCAACGAGTGTTTAGTTCAACAACTCCAGCGAAAAAATTTACTTACTGGAGAATGAGAAACCTACTTAGTGCACGTTTAAAGGTTTCAAGTTTTGATTCGCAGCACTTCTATGTAGTCTTCGACCAACATCAGCTCCATCTGCCCTAATCACCTGACAAATGATACTTCAAAAATACTGCAGTTTCCTCAAATATCAAAATATTCGGCGTCGACATAAATGAAAGTTCTGGTTTTTTTTTTCTGCGTTATCTTGACTAGCAAAAAGAGCGCAATGGGAGCACCAAAGTTACGTTAACTGAATCAGGGCAAATAAAACTTTTAATTCCCGATCGCTTGGAGAACTTCCGGAGTTGGTTCGTGTTTATTCTGTAGTTTGCGCTCTTGTCTACCAGTGATAATCCTTCTAATGCTCTCTTCTGCAATGACGGAGGCAGTGGGAATCAACGAGCTGAGTCGTTGAAAGCTGTGGCACGGTCGATCCAGCAATGCATAGGAGGGTCTGAAAGACTTGTGTACGAGACCACTGGGCGTACACCGAAAGTTTATTATATAATCAGAACCGTTTTGAACGTAGAAGACGTCCTTCTCATCACGGGATCTATCAGCATGATGGCGAGTCAAAAATTCCGCCGCAAAGGAATGCGATTAAGCGGAGCAAAAAATTACGGAGCTAACGAAAGGCGCGTTTCTTGTCACAAACTCTCTTTGGAACTTGTCATTGAAGCTTTCTGTAGGACGGGCTATCTGCCTACGAGTCGCGATTTGCCATGGATGAAATCACCAGTACTTCCCGATTTCTGCTCCTAGCTATCCGGACCTAGCTTGATGACTCAGAATGTCTCGAAATCTTACTCGAAGCAGAGGCTCACAAAAATCGCCAACGAGGATCTAAAATGGGATTCTCGTGCTACAGTCGAGGTCGAGCGTCTTAGGTTTTAAGTGGTCGCTAATACACGAAATATAGCATTTTGAGGCTATGAACTAATGAGAATATTTATCTTTTGATAACCCACTGTTCTTGCATCTTGATTTGGGTTGCACCGATTGGTTGCACCGAGTGACCGTGACTTTGACGCATCATGTACACCTGCCAGCACAAGATTTATACCGCAAAAAAGACTGGCTAGCACCGTTGTTTCTAAAGAAGCGTCGAGTGGAAGCATTCTCAACGAAAATCAAAACGAAAACAAAATCACAATGCAGCTCCTTCAGCAACTCCCAGACTACACTCGTAGAATCACAAAGTACTCCGCCTCTCTGTTCCGTCAATAAGGTTTTTCCCAAACTTTTTCATCATCGCTAAAAGAACATTTTGCAGGAGTCACGGAGCATGGACGAGGATTGGCACAGACAACGTGATCATACTCGCATTCCTCGTCACCTCTCTCGCTTTTGACTTTGTAAGCCCTCCATGTGCTAACAAATCTTATTCTACAAGTCTTTCGAGCAGGGGTTGTTGCAGCCCATGCAAATCAACAAGGTTAACCCTTGCTGAATTTGCACCAAGATCCCTGGAGAGATTCGCATGCCTAATCGGCTGCAACTCGCAGAAAGCCTGCAACTTTCGAGGATCGCTCTTACCATCTACGGCAACGGAAACATGTGGTAGTGCGGCTGCGTACCCTCATTAAAGGCTGTCAAATATCGTAGGTAATAGGTAAGTACGTAGGTAATAAATAATAGGTTCACGATGAAAATCGTTTTTCTGTTTTCCCGCCTATCTTGAAAACGGCTCCATGCTGATCCCACTGATGTCTCTGTAATCGTACAAGACCTTTTGGAAATGGAGTTATGGTTCCTAAAAGATTGAGCTAAGGAAACATGGTGGACGAGTTTTCCGAGGCTTGTAACTTCCGTCTTTTGCAGCCGATGTATGCGAGCTGACCTGAGTAAAGAGAGAAGTTGAGAATGAAGGGAAGAACGGAGCTATTGATCGGAAGTAATATCCTGTTTTTTTTTTCCAAGAATTGAGAAAAATAAAAATCTGTCGTCGACTAGGTGCTTGTGTGCGCCTCTGCGGACACTCCGCCTTAATCGACGGCGGATTTTTGAATTTTCCATTCCAAGAACTTTGAAAATAGAAAGTTTGCCCTGAATATTAAACACCTATAGTCTTTACTATAAATAAGCGTATCTATAAAACGAAAAAATAATAGAAACAGGAAAATGGTAACAAAAAATCTATCAGCTGTTTCTTATCAATTTATCACAAACAAGGAATCGGGCCAGCCATGGCCACTGTATACTCGCACCACAACCCTTTTCCGCTGTGGACTGGATAGCTAGGTCCGTGGATTGCCTCCTCCAGAGAAAACATTTGAATCTCACCCGCGCCTGACGCGGGCGGTTTAAATCTCCAACGCGGCTGGCGGTATGTTGAGCTGAGCAGCTGCTCTCTTCTCTACGCCTGAATCGATTAGCGCGCGCGACCGCCCATGCCAGGTGCGAGTGAGATTTAGATAGGTTTTTTCTTGAGGAGGCAAGCCACGGACCTATCTATATTTTACTTCATACAACAGCCTCTACTGGCGTAGCCTCCTTGATGTGGACTGTGACATGGCCCATATACTCGTGGGAGTAATAACCCACCTCTTTAGGGATGTGGCCTTGGAGCCTTCGCCCTCCTCCTGGTGTGTGCTCCTGTGACAGGACCTATCGATATTGAACTTCATGCAACAGCCTCCACGGGCCTAGCCTCCTTGATGTGGACCGTGACATGGCCCATATACACGCGGGAGTAACACGAGTATATGGGCCATGTCACGGTCCACATCAAGGAGGCTGTGTGCTCCTGTAACAGGACGGCGTGCCCCTAAATAGGTACTCATCCCAGCATAAACTGGATTTTTGAAAAATGGCCTGTTGGGTCCTATAAGGAAGGTTGAAGAAAAACCTTTCTAAGTTTGTAGATGTCCATGGTGCACCTGAGTGGATCAAAGGCTACAAGAACATATGACTTCCCGGATGTCATAGGCAGGGCTGGCCAAGCTTCCCAGTTAACCTTAGGGAGATGCATATTGAACGTTGCGGTGAGGGCAAAGGGGGGTGCCCAAATGAACACCAAAGAAAACGAAGTGCATGTTCTATCGAATTTCAGGGAAAAAATGAAACACGCTTCTCGTTTGATTCGTCATATCTTCTTTTTGAGGCGAACACCTGCAGGATTTAAATTATTGATAGATATGCAGGTTGTGTTCGCAATAATTAGTAGTTGCTGTCGAAAATTTTCATTATATTACAGTGCTCATATCAATTACAATAGCTTTTACACCTATTTGAGCCCGTTCCTCAAGTTCATCTCAGATCAATTTCTGTAAACGAAATTGATCCTGTGATCGCGCGGCAGCAATCGCCGCGCCCAGCCAAAGTGGGCTGACCAAGACCACCTACCCTCATTCGCCTTTCTTGCGCTCGGCAGGGACATCGGTCCCTTTCTGACCTTTCTCTCTTCTCATTCCAACATTAGTATCTCCTTCTCTCCACCATCTAGTTGGCAACCTCCGGTTGCCAATGATGGCGTCGCTGGGAGTCATTAGTACTCACAGAGACGTAAAACATTCGGACAACGTCAATAGTACGTTGTCCTAACTCCCAGCGGCCTGTCATTAATGCTCCGCAACCGAGGGTTACCGACTAGATCGGTGGAAAGTCCTGCTTCACGGTAGGAAACTTTCTACTATGCGGTAGGATGAATTTATCCTACCTGTGACATCCTTCCTGGAGGTCGTGGCTTTCTGAATTTTTTTTTCGGATGTCCTCCATGGACGAGGCCGAAATTACTCGTTTGGAACGCGAACTGTTGGATGACGCAGATCACGCGAAAGTCGATTGCGTGCCTGTCAGAGGGGCCAATGGTAGATCTGGTTCATCGTCAAGAAGTAGCACAAAAAGGAGGAAAACGGAAGATTCTAGCTCCGAATCCTCCACTGACAGCAGTTCGAAGTCAGACTCGTCTTCGTCAGAATCATCGGACTCGGAGGAGTCTTCGGATGGCGGAGACAATGTGAGGTCACATCGGGTGGAGCCTCTGAAAAAGAAATACAATCCAGAGTCCCCAGCAAATTTAGTGCGACCGATTCCCAAAAAGATAGACTGTGCTGGAGCGGTTAAGGAAGCCCCGGAAATCGCACTTATGGAATATAAGAAGCTCAGAACGAGACTAAACCTCGAAGAGGGCCTTCTTGCACATTTCAACAAATGTGCAGCGGGAGTATATGTGGGCACCGAGGAGAAGTTGAACTTTTTCGACAGACTTCCTCTAATCTCATCCGGACTCGCGGCCCCTCCTGTTCTGGACGAAGCTCTACCTCGAAAATCTTTCAGATAAACTTACCAAACATTTACTTGCCATCAGCTCTAATATTTCTTTCCCATATTTTAGGATACAAGTCGATGAGGCTTCCCTAATGTCTGATGGTGAGGCACTGCTCAACGCCATGAATCTAATGGCTATTGCTAGAAGTGAGGGCCGAGCAGGACGTCAACAGCGTTCGGATCTCTATTTCGAGCAGGCAATGGAGGTCCTGTCGCTCGCTGTCGAAGCAAATGTGACCAGAAGACGGGAAAGGTTCCTCAGGTTTGCATCTTATTCCAAATGACATCGGATTTGACAGCAATAATGACATACCTTTTCAGATCGTTTGGAGTGGAGTCACTGAAGCTGGTTCATAACTTCCACAGGTTTCCAGTGGAGGAGCCTGTGAGATCTGCCGATCTGCCCTGGAACGAAGTGTGCCCAGCACTCATGGGCGTCAAACTTACGACTGAGATCGTCGAGAAGTCTTAGTGCAAAAAGCTCACCGAGGCACTTGTCAAGGAGGCCAAGTCAAAGAAGGCTTTTAAGACGGAAAAGAAGAAAAAATCTTCTAGCTCGAGGCACAATGAGAGGTCAGTGAACGAACTTTCAGTGTTTATCACACCGGTATCAGTTGAAGGGTGCGAACCCAAAGTCAAGGCAGGAAAACTAGCATTATTTTCCGGAAATTGGTGTAACCTCACAAAGGATAATTGGGTTCGGGAGGCTGTGAAAGGTTATCAACTGGAGTTTATTGTTGACACTCCCCAATGCCAGATACCCTCCCTATCAACTGATTCTTCACCGAGCCTGTTAGTTTCCGAGGTGGAGGAAATTTTAGAGAAAGAAGCCATCGAGGAGATTCCCTGGAATTCAGCGGTGTGGTTGTCGGAAATTTTCGTCATTCCCAAAAAAGACGGCGGGCATAGAACTGTTATAAACCTGAAACCTCTGAATAGGTTCATCAAGCACCACCATTTTAAACTAGAATCCATTCTACTGGTGAGAGATTTGTTAGAAACAGGAGATTTCATAGCCAAGTTAGACATGAAAGATGCGTACTTTTCTGTTCCGATTCATGCAGAGCATCGCAAGTAGTACTTGGCTTTCTCCTGTAACAACAGGCTGTATCAGTTCAAAGCGTTGCCTTTCGGGTTATCTTCGGCCCCGTACGTTTACACTAGATTAATGCGGGTAATCGCTTCGGAATTGAGGAAGAAAGGGATCAAATTGATTGAATACCTTGACGAATGGCTGTTCATTCACAGGGACAAGGAATCTCTAATCGATAATATTGAACAAGCCATATTATTGTTCAAAAGTCTCGGGTTAACAGTTAATTATAAAAAGTCTCAATTAGATCCCTGTCAAGTCATAGAATTTCTCGTTTTTATTATTGATTCAGTCAGCTTCGAATTCGGTACCACCTCGAAAGGTCGAAGCCATAACAGAATTCGCTGCTGCGCTTCAAAAACCTGTGAAAGTCAGTCTTAGAGAAATTTCACGATTTATCGGTCTACTAAATTCTGGATCCATTGCTGCAAGTATTCCCATACTCTTCATAAGGCCACTGCAGTCCTGGATTGATGGTTTTCAACTTCGGAATTGGCAAGAGTATGAGAGTAAAAAAGCCATCCCTGAAACTGTATTGAGGATTCGAAATGGCTGGCGACGAAATTTCCTTCGGTAGCCCAGGAACCTATCCTTACCGCTGCGGCCTCCTTCACCATCACCTCCGATGCCTCGATTTTAGGCTGGGGTGCTTTTTGTGGCCCAAACAGCTCAAAGGGTAGGTGGACTTTAACCGAACAAAGTTGGCATATAAATGAAAAAGAGTTGGCCGCGTGTTTTTATGAGCTACGTTGTTTCGCTGACAAATCGCGCGATCGCACCATCAAGGTAGAATTGGACAACACCACTGCTGTATCGTACATGAAAAAGAAAGGGGGCACAAAGGGTGCCCGACTCAATAAGCTTGCTCGCATTGTGTGGCTATGGGCTAAGGAGCGCAACCTTTTTTTGGTAGCGGTTTATAAGCCTGGCGTGCAGAATGGCGGAGCAGATCTCTTATCTAGAAACTTTGACGATTCTTCAGACTATTCCCTACAATCTGAGGTGGTAAAATATTTATTTACCCGATAGGGAGCACCTGAATTAGATCTGTTCGCTTCTCGCTGGAATAGCAAATGTGACGAGTCCTTTTCCTTTCTTCCAGATCCGTTCGCCGCTGGTATAGACGGATTTTTGCAAAACTGGTCAGGAAGCTTCTATTATGCCTTTCTTCCCTTCAATATAGTGGGAAGGGTAATCAGAAAAGCCCTGAGAGAGAAAACACGCCTGATTTTGGTGTTCCCAAAGTGGCAGAATCAGAGCTGGTGGCCTCTAATTACGGAACACGGCAAGCAGTTCACAGAGTTGAAGTCGAGTGAAAACCTGCTGGTAGACTACACAGGATCCCCTCACCCATGCCTGAAAGCAACAACGTTCAGGTTGATTGCATGCATCATTTAGGTGAGCTGTGGAAAAAAGAGGGGCTTAGCGAGGTAGTGGTATTCTTCACTTCCGCACTGCCGTTCAGTCCGCAAAGTGCGCTTGATTGCGAAATCGTGCTGCGGGGGGGTTGTGAGTATCCTCAGACAGGGATGTGGGATCACCCGGGCGGTGGGATCACCCGGGCACCAAAGGCCAAAAGCGCCCGGGTGATCCCACATCCTTGTCTGAGGATGTTCGCAACCGCGCCGCAGCAAGATTTCGCAGTCAGGTTGCACTTTGCGGACTGAACGGCAGTGCGGAGGTGAACTGTACATGACTTAATGTCAAACTGGTCACCAGCAACTATCAAACAGTACAATAGTGCCTTAAATGCACCATACACGCTCGCAAACATGGTTAAGATATCAGCATAAATAGGCCCGCATGGCCCCTACCATGTTGTCAGCGACGTTTGAAGCGCTGAAAACCATCCGGGATGACAGCATTTGACCATCCCTGTCACGCACGCCCGTATTTTCACACCCCTTCGAGTAACAGATGAAAAGTTAAACTTGAGAAAACATGTGATAATTGAGAGTGATAGCACTATCAAAAGGGAGTGCACGAGAGAAACAGCTATATTTACCTGGATATTACATGTTTGTGGACTGATGAAATCCTCCATTTTCAAAAGACATCCAGAGTAGAGCGGCATTCTCGAAAGTGGATGAGAGTTTGAGGGTGTTTAGACAGGTAATACCCAGCTAAATCGAGCTGTTTCTCTCGTGCACTCCCATTTGATAGTGCTATCACTCCCAATTATCACATGTATTCTCAAGTTTAACTTTCATTCTGTTACTCGAAGGGGTGTGAAAATACGGGCGTGCGTGACAGGGATGGTCAAATACTGTCATCCTGGATGGTTTTCAGCGCTTCAAACGTCGTTGACGACATGATAAGGGCCGTGCGGGCCTAATTATGCTGATATCTTGACCATGTTTGCGAGCGTGTATGCTGCCTTTAAAGGCAGTGATCACGATAAGAATCGTTTTTCTGCTTTTCCGCCTATCTTGAAGACAGTCCCATGCTGATTCCGATGATGATTTTGGAATCGTACAAGACCTTCTAGGAATGGAGTAATGGTCCCTCAAAAATTGTGCTAGGGAAGTATGGTGGACGAGTTGTCCGAGGCTTGTAACTTACGTCTTTTCCAGCTGAAGCATGCGAGCTTACCTGAGTAAAGAGATAAGTTGGGAATAAAGGGAAGAACGGGGCTATTGAGAGGAAACCATCGCTCATCTCACAATCTCGAGCATTCATTTGTTCACGTCGGTGGGCGTGGAAAGTGCATCTGGGGGTGACGAGCTGACGGGTGTCCAGCTTTGGGGTCGTAGGGGACCGTTCCTAGCTCATTTTTCTTAGTTTTTTCAACGTTAGGGTTGCCATAGGCTCCGCAGCTGCCGATCTCCACCAAAAAATCAGACATGGTTTTTATCGTGGACACTGCCTTTAAAAAAGTGGGTGATTTTCTGTGGACTACAAGGAAGAGATAAACTTCACCCGAAATTAGGAGATATTTTGAATTTTGTCGGAGAATTATTCAGTTCTGGAGCCAGCTTTTCTTCTATTAGCACTTACAAGTCTGCTATATAAGTGTTTCTGTCCACAATTAATGGAGATCTAACCTCAAAAGACATTAACTTCTCGAATAGGTGCATGATGAGATTTTTCCGACAACGCCCGCCAGTTCCAAAGTACTCGGATATATGGGGCGTGTCAACAGTGCTGAACTATTTAAGATCTCTTGGCCGAAACAATTCTTTGAACCTTAAACAGATTACTCTAAAGACGGCAATGCTGCTTGCCTTGGTAGCCCCCAAACGAGTTTCAGAATTGGCGGCATTAACACTAGAGTCGGTTCAACTTGGTGATAAAACATGGCTCTTCTCACTAAATTTCATGAATAAAATAGAAGAATGGGCAAAGCTCACACAGCGACAACTCATGCTCACAAAGAAGACCATGTTTTGTGCCCCCTAATGGCAACAAAGGATTACATTAATGGCACTATTTTACTCAGACGTTCGCCGTTGTCTACAGGACGTCGATCCGCCCAGAACGAGTCACCGCTGGCAAACAGGCAGCTCTACGCGGGGCCGTCCCGGTGTGCTGTTTAACAGGGGGCAACGGGCTGTTAAACAGCCTATCGACCAGCAATCTCGCCGAGTGCCACAAATCGACCTAGACCGAGTTGTTGTCCACAGGACGTCGATTCGGGATGTCTACGGCGGTGTAGGTCGATGGGCTGTTCTGCAAAACATTCGCGAGGAGGGCTGTTGGTAGCGTCCATCAATCAATGTATCACGAAGATTGTGCCGTCCGAGTTCTCATTTTTGGCTTTGTTAGATTCGCAATTCGATTTCTTTTAAATGATGCTGTAGACTTCTATAATATTTCTTCTTATTTTTTAAATATGTGAGATCTGTGATTCGTTTTTCAATAACGTATTTCCGTGGAAGGGGTGTTGGTGTCCTGCCGAGAGGTGGACCTCGCGGAGTTCCCCGTGGTGGACCCGAAGGATTCCGTGGTTTACGGAGCTTACAGCGACCGCCTTCGTAGGCAGATTTCTGTTTTTTTTTTCGTCCGTTTATGTGTGTCATTTGCGTCGTCGTTTTAAGATGTTTGAGAGGAATCTCTGATCATTCGATTGTGTTTATTTACCCTGATTCCCATCCATGTTGTCAATACTCGAGGAGATGTAAATGTAGCTAGAAAAAAAGTAGATTTGGAAAAATAAGCGTAGTTAATTTTTTACGATGTACTCGAATTTCGAAAATCATTCGGAAGTCCGTTTTCGAAATATTCGCATAATATTTGAAAATCAAAATTCTTGAATTTTGAATGATTCAAAATCCTATATATGAAGAATGGAAACTGCACGACCAGAAATCCGCGGAATTGGCTCAACTTTTCGCGTTGTCGATACGCAGCGCGGCGTGTCGCGCGCGGCGCCTCACAGCTGATTACTTTCATTTCCGTTTGCTCCATTTCGCCCCTTTTTCAAGTTTTTGCAGCACTGTTTGCCCTTCATTTTGTTCGCTGCTAATATAAACACTTCGTTTTTGTAGCGCTTTCGCCCGCTAAGCCATTTTTTTTTCATTTAAGTGTTCTATTTTTCTGGTTCTGCGCTTATTTTTCTATTTCGACTTTCTATTCTTCGTTTTCTTTACTTTTCTTTGTTCTCTCTTGTGTAATTTCCTAATTTTGTTACGAAAAATTTTGTGGGAATTTCTGCAGCCAGATTTTTTTCAAAGAATTTGTGAATGATTTTCAGGTAGGAAGACGGACATTTTAGCCCTTTCTTCAAAAAAAGAATTGAGAGAGTTCTTCACTTCACACTCATTTTCTCGTTTTTTTTTTGGCTGGAGTATTTTTCACTACGGAGTTATGAAAATTTGCAGGAATCCCTTGAAAGAACAAGCAAATTTCAAAACAAACAAAGTTTTTTTTGAAAGAATAATAAGCAGAAAAACTTTTTTGAAGAGCATTTTGTTCAAAAATTGTTCATTGGATTCTTCGACAAAAGAAAATGCAGGATGTTCAGCCCAAAATCTTTTCACGTGGCGCATTCTTTTTTTATCGGATTTTTCGTCTGGGAGGAAAGAAATGTTTTTTTACGAAGAAGTTGATAAAATTGCAGAACTTTTCGCTGAAAATTTGACAGCCAAGTTTTTTCCAAAGAATTCATGAATGATTTTCGGGGTATTTTAACTGAATGATTTTCGGGGTATTTTAACTCAGTTTTCTATCTGAAAAAAATCCGCTGATTTTTGTAAAAAGAAAACAGGAGATCAATCGTTCGGCCCATCGTTCGGGGAAGCCGAATCAATGCTACTTGGAGGGTGGCTCGCCAAGCCGACCCATCGTTTGACGAAGCAGAACTATCACTACACGGAGGGTGACCCGCCAATGTGGCCCATCGTTCGGCGCAGCCGATCGAATACTACACGAAGGGTTGCCCGCCAAGATGGCCCATCGTTCGGCCAAGCCGAACGAATACTAGACGGAGGGTGACCGGCGAGGCCGGCCCGCCGTTCGGCGAAGCCAAGCGAATGCTGCGTAGATGCTGGGGGATCGGCAAAGCCGGTCCATCGTTCGGCGAAGCCGAACGAATACTACACGGAGGGTGGCTCGCCAAGACGGCCCATCGTTTGGCGAAGCCGAACGAATACTACACGAAGAGTGGCCCGCCAAGACGGCCCATCGTTCGACGAAGCAGAACTATCACTACACGGAGGGTGACCCGCCAATTTAGCCCATCGTTCGGCAAAGCCGAATGAATACTACACGGAGGGTGGCCCGCCAAGACGGCCCATCGTTTGGCGAAGCCGAACGAATACTGCGTAGATGGGGGGCCAAGAAAGCCGGCCTCGAGTTCGCCGCAGCCGAAGGAATACTGCGTAGATGGGGAGGGGGTTTCGGCAAAGCCGGTCCATCGTCTGGTGAAGTCGAGCGAATACTACACGAAGGTTGGCCCGCCAAGCCGGCCCGACGCTCGGCGAAGCCAAGCGAATACTGCGTAGATGGGGGGGGGGTAGGCAAAGTTGGTCCATCGTTCGGTAGAATCACGTGGCTGCCACGGGCTAGTGACCCTACGGGTCACTAGTTCCAAAAAGCATTTGAGTAATTTTCGAAAATAACAATTCGGTCCGATGTGTACCAAATAGCCTACCTGGAAAAAATTTGGACACGAAGAAACATTTAAGTCTTGATGGTCCACCTACCTTTCTGATATAGAAAGGTTTCATGATCTGCGATTAGGCCAGAGTTACTCACAGCTTTAACTACTAGTAGCGAGTATACTCTGACCAAATCGAATGATTCGAATATTCATTTGACTGGAAAATACGAATTCGAAAAGTCGAGTACTCGAAAAAGATTGAAAATGCCAAAGCATAATAGCGAGGGCATCCTCGCAAGGTACTCCATTTTGCTCATTCCGGACTACGCTAAAATGGCTTTCCCATCAAGTAGTATATATAGAAATATTCGATATTTCGAATATATTCGAAAATCAAATCTTTCGAATTTCAAATTTTCGAATAAACTCGAAAATGGTATTTTCGAATTTCGGATTTTCGAATACATTCGAAAAACTGATTTTTCGAATTTCGAATATATTCGAAAATCAAAATTTTCGAATTTTCGAATAATTTTTTCAATTTTTCGGATAAATTTTCTCGAATTCAAGAATGATAGTGCTGTTTCGAAAAAGTAGTTTTGAACTGCCATTTGCTGTGACTATCACTTTGTAGAAATATTCATCGGCCTACCACAATGTTAGGCACGCGCGGGCGTGGCGTTCATGTATTAATGGTCTGACGCCTTGCCCGCGCAGCACGCGCGTGGCGCCCACTGCACCATGGCTAAGGCGGCCGTAACAACTTTTTCGTCACTTTCATTAATAATCCGTCTTCAATTTCATTCCGTTTAATAATAGTTATTTTTAGTGCTACCCCTGCTACTATGATAGTGATCGCAAGTACAGATTTTGTTTGCTCGGCAAAACCAGGACCCACTTTAATCCGCTCCGACATAGCGCCGCCGCTTGAGTATTTATAGTCTCCGTAAGCGCGTCACGCGCGTTTAGCACAAGACGCTTGGCTTCAGGTGAGACTTGACCACCACTATATCTTTCCGGGGAAGCGCCTTATCGCACCCAAGCACCAAGACCCTAGCGCCGCTCTCAAGACCTACTACTACGGCGCGGCGCGGCCTAAACTAATTTGCTGCCGCCGAGTTTGCACGACTTCAGGTAGGGGACAGGGCTGAACACGCGAGCTTGAAACTCCTACGCCCTTTCGCAGTCGCGGAAAATGCCGCTTTTGAGCTACAATGAAGCCAGTGTATTGGATTACTGAAAAATTAGCCGGAAGTTGGCAACTAGCTTCTTTCCACATTAGAATGGTGGCGAAATCGATTAGCGATCTGAACTTGTAACGAGACAGAGAAGCGCGGAAACGCCGCTATAGCAGTAATAACGATTGAGAACGTTTTCTCCGCCACCGCCACGTTTTATCAATTTTCTTAAGTAAGGAGCGGTATTTGACGCGGCAGCAAAGGTATGAAAAGGGCGTCAGGCAAATGGTATAGTTTTGCGACACGAGGTCGCGTCGCTCTGCACAGCGACAGCGATCGTCTCCCGCCCATTAAATCTGTCGCTGTCGCAGTGCGCTGCACAGTGACAGTGGCAACGACAGGAATAGGCACATTTGCAAAATGTGAGCCCTCCACGACACGTCGCTGCGAACGACGTGCGACAACTTCCTACGACGGCCAGTGCCATTGCTCCGATGCTGGTCTCGTATTTATGCTTAGTGCCATGACTGTCGCTCATAGCAGCGACAATGTGTACCATTGACCTTATGCGACGTTTATACTCCCGCCGCCGAGAGGCTCGGCGTATCGCGATCCTCTAAGTTGTAGTTTATACTTCCGCAGCAAAGCAGCGCGGCTAAGTGCAATCTTACAATATCGATCGTGCAGCGCCGCGTGATCAATATTGAGGGCCGTTTATACTCACGCCGCCAAGCGGCGCGGCCAAGTGCATTATTGTAGTATTGATCACGCGACGCGATCGATAATATAGTATTACACCTCGCCGCGCTGCTGAGCGGCGAAACTATAAACGCCTTACAGATATGCGCCTCTCCGCGCCGCATGGCGGCGGAAGCATAAACGACTCCTAATATCGATCATTGCGCGTCGCGCAGGGCTGCGCGTGACTGAATTTTGTAATTTGTTCAATGGCCTGAGCAAAACTAAATCTCTCAAGCTGCAAAGACCACTCCGAACTAATGTTTCTAGAGTAGTCATTATAGAATAGTGAGCTCAATCGCTCTCGCCCATATTTCAAGTAACTGTTTCTCTGGAACGGGAGGGTTTTGGAAACTAGAACCCTGGCACTCTCCATATCTGGACAGCAACATAATAAATGCAAAATGAGAGAAAAACGGTTTGAGTTGGCTGGCCGTTCAAGCCAGCCTATCCCACCGATGGAGCACCTTGTACGGTGACGCAATATTTTGCACGATCCAATCGCGTGAGAACCCCAATTCGGGCGTGGGGTGAATAGGCCAAGATGGTGCCTTGGTAGAGTGTGCTTTCAAAGGTTGATCGAAAAAAAAACTTCTAATGAAATGATGATTGTGCATTTCGATTATTCGAATTTCGAAAATTCGAATATGCTCTTAAGACTATTCGAATTTCGAATATTATTTGAGAGTCCGTTTTCGAAATAATCGAATTTCGAATATTATTTGAAACCGCTTTTTACGAAGTATTCGAATTTCGATTGTTGACGTCATAAGGCTGCTGATGCTTCACTGGGATGGATGGTAATATCAGGTCTACGGGATGTTGATAGGATGTAAACGCGGAATCGGGGATGGAGACTCTCCTCCGATGGGATGTCTACAGCAAACGCGTTTCCGCGGATAGGTTGTCTACGGCACCATGGATGGGGGCGACGAGCAGTTCTCGAGCGGCGATCTCTCCCCTTTTCGGATGCCTACAGGGAGCATTGCGTGATGTGACATCTCATCCGTGTTCTGTAGACAACGGCGAACGTCTGAGTATATCGCCACCGAGTGAACTCCCTGTTCATCAGCTACAATCGCCCCATCGTAGTGTTTCTCCCACTACAATCGCTCGCTGGTTACGAGAGACCCTCAAAGATTCAGGCATAGAGGATAGGTTCAAGGCACACTCGACCAGGGCAGCAAGCACAACGAAATCGAGAAAACAGGACATTTCCTTAAAGGCTATCATGGAAGCTGCAAACTGGGCACCTAACATGTCCACATTTGAAAGATTTTATTTCAAAGGCTCATGCGATAAATCTTTCCAATACTCAGAGCTATCTTCAACCAGGTGTGTTGAAAGAGCTATTGTAATTGATATGAGCAGTGTAATATAATTGTATATTTTCCTAGACAACGTAGTTGTTAAAGTAAAATATCCTACTAACTATACGCTGCTTCGTGTGTGTGACCGTCTGTATGTGTGTGTGTGTGTGACAATGAACGGAAATTAGTCATCGTCAACCGTCGTTAACAATTGACACCCGGTTGTCACACACTGTCCACGCATGCAGCCTTGGTGATTGACCTCCCGTGTCAATGAGAAAACGAAAACATTCTACTGCATATATTAGGAATAATGCGTGCCTATTGCTTCAACTGCTCCTTTCTGCGATGAATTCACGAACTGAACATTAATCTAAACCGAAATGCTCACCAATCCATGGAGAAGTGTGTCATTACTTCCTCTGTAGATTCTCTTCTTTCGAATCTGTGTCAGACTGTAAAGGGGTATGCACTGCATTGCGAAAGTTCCCTGCGTGAAGTTGATTGAGCAAAGTGTAACTGATTTCCGTGAAAACATACAGTAGCGCACAAGTCCTTTTTCTGCAGAAGGGGCTTTTTGTGACGAATTTTGCTCATACAACTCTGAGAAATATTGCCGCGACTCCGCCGCAACTCCTTCGACTTGGCGCCTGCTGGAGGAGTCGCGGGGGAGATGTGGGGCAGAACCGCGGACTATTCTTTATTCACAGAATCGCGGTAGGGTCGCGGAAAAGTCCTGAGGGAGTCGCGGTAGATTTGCGAACGCTTGACCCCCGAAGAAGCCG
The DNA here is from genome assembly GCA_029168955.1 of Aplectana chamaeleonis. Taxonomy (NCBI): domain Eukaryota; kingdom Metazoa; phylum Nematoda; class Chromadorea; order Rhabditida; family Cosmocercidae; genus Aplectana; species Aplectana chamaeleonis. The sequence goes on along the minus strand of JAPDOI010001289.1, from coordinate 153,673 downwards.
CAGCAAAGCCGCGGAAGAGTTAAGGGTCGCTGGGGGGTTGCGGGACAGTCCGGGATCACGGTGGAGTCGCGGGGCAGTGGCGGAAGAGTCGCGGCAATATTTCTCAGAGAAAGCGCCACATCGCCATATCTCGCTTCGAAATTGACGAAATGAATTTTAGGGGTACTTTTCGTGGTCCTCTCAGTGAGGCGAATGTAGAGAGCCATTGCAACTCCCGTAGTTATGAGGTTGGAATGGGTTAAAGATGAGGATTCGCTACCAGTTCTCACCAGCCATCTAGCACTTATCATCCAAATTTGCGCAGTAGAAGCTTTTTATTTTTTAGTGATTTTGGTAGAAGAAAGGCAAAATAAATTTTCTCACCTAGATAGTTTAAAGCGTGAAACCACACCAGACGTTCAGAAAAAACTTATTGCACTGGACACACCGAATTCCACGGAGGGGGTGGAAAGTCAACTTTTCAAAAAGTTTTTAAACGCGTTTATCCAAATCAGGAGTTTTTTGGGTTTTCTTTGCTATTATGGCTTGCCTCAAGAGCTTGCCTACTCGAAAACATAGAAAAATAAGACACCGTTTTCTGCGCGTACGATGCCTTTAAGGCTGTGGAGCACAGCGAGGCACCACCCTGCAATTTAAATAATCCATAGATCCTAAAGCACGACCACAAGTACGCCGCGAAGCGGCGTGGGTGTGCACCTTGTTTATTATATATAACTGCGAATATCAATTACAGATCCCGCCCGAACAAAATCCCTGCTCAGAAATTTACTCTGCTTGAAGATGATTTTTTCGGGAATTCGAAGAGTAATGCAAGGAGAAACGAGACGAAACACGACACTCGTAATAAGACAATTTCTCCGAAGTCCAAAAAACCACGGCTTTCGAAGAAGTGAATCGCCCTCAGCCTTGTCATTGATCCCAATTTGGGTCCAGTTCTTACGTGTTGAAAATTACTGTTACTGTTCAAGTCCAATAAAGTTTTACTTCGTCCATTCTCAATGAGCCTATGCTTTCCTACCTCCCTCAAAAAAGGCGAAGAGGGTAGGTGGTCTTTGTCAGCCCACGTTGGGTGGGCGCGGCGATTGCTACCGCGCGATCAATGGATCAATTTCGTTTACAGAAATTGATCTGAGATGAACTTGAGGAACGAGCTCAAATAGGTGTAAAAGCTATTGTAATTGATATTCGCAGTTATATATAATAAATATTTCACTTCAACAACTACGTTGTCTAGAAAAATATACAATTAACCACTCAATGAAGTAAGGATTATTTATAATGTGTTTGATTGTTGTGGTGAAGTAATAAACACAACTCGGTTATCTACTAGCAAGTAAGGATTGATGTGATGTCATGTTTCTTTGGTGCAACGTTCAATGACTACGCGTGTGGCCACCGATTTGAGGTAAAGATACAACGACATCGTTCAGAAGCGCTACCGTTCCCGTTCATAGAAGAATTAGCGAGGTACTGTAGTGCGACAGATTGGAAGAACAGATGGCACAGTCAGTATTGCGAATGTGACTTATGAAGAGAGCCAACTGTAAAAATTGAAACTGCAAGTTCCTTTGAAAAAAGCGAATAATCGTGTCTTCCTCCCTAGTCTTCGGAAAATCAGGGAACGGACTTCATAAATCTGTTCAGCGCCCAGAACTACCCCCTGAGCAAGGTTTGCGTGAAGACAAATTTTCCATACTTTGTCCAGACTGACAGCGTTTTAGACTTGTACCGATCTTCGGTTGGGCGTTTATTTCTACCAATTGAGGGCTCTGGAAGCGTTTCAGAAAAATGTTCCCGATTTGACTTTAAATTCTCCCAGGAGGGGGGTTGGGGCGCTGATCACGAATCTGTGGTTTATTAGTCGATTTTTCAAACTTTTCGGCTAATTTCGTTCGAAGCTTCCCAACCGAGGAAAAATTCGAGGGAAAAACGCCACTTTCGAGATTTCCGGTTTTCTACGATATATATGTCTCAAAATCATTTGCTGAGTGTTACTTGGAGTGCTAAACACAAATCTGGAGTCCGTTTATCGATTTTTTGCAGATAACGGTAGATTACGGTGCGCATACGGTAGTCTGGTAAAAATCTCAGATTTTACTCGAAATTTGTATACGGGGGTTATTCGGGGTGGAGAATACGAATTTAACGTCCGTTCCTCGATTTTCAAAATACTAAGGTGGGTTTTGACTCCTAAATCACATGTTACCTACCGTAACCTACAGTAAACCTCAAAATTTCGACAAAAAACTCCAGATTCGTGTTCACCACCCTAGATTATCCCTACATATAACTTTTGAGCTAAATCCGAGAAATTTCTTGAAACTCCAAAAAAATGCCTGTTGGGTACCCTTGCCTTTTCGCGAGGCTTAAAAAATGCTCATAACTTTTTGGAACCTGCGGCTCGGGGCGGGATACTGCGCATTTATACTATCGAGCCAGAAGAGATACTAACCATACTAGTCGTTTTGACAGATCCGACCTACGCTTTGTATACTTCCCTTGTGAGAAGTTCCCTGTATATAAAAAACCCGAGTTTCATCCACCTTCAAAGACGCAATCCGGCAGAGACTCGGCTTGCCGTGCGACATGGTGTTTGTCCGCAGCTACACAGGGCACACTGGAGTGCACGCGCGCACAATATTATTTAAAAAGGGTAATTTATTACAGAACCGGGTGGAGAGAAGGATTGAAACTGCAGTAAATTGAAGAAGGGAGAGGTAGGATTTTCCCAGTGCAGATATTATAAAAATTTAATGTAAATGAATTAAGTTGGAGTGGGGTGAGTTTTTCGAACTTGACAAGGTTCACTCAAGTGAACCTAGTTGAATAAAAACAACATTAAACATGAAAACTAAGAGCATAGGAAGGGAGAGTAGAATCTGACAAACACTTTAGTGTCAATAGGTTTGATATTTAATGTGATTCAAGGATCTTAAATCTCGTCCCGGTTTTGTCCCGGCTTTCGGGGTAAAACCGGGACGAGATTTAAGGTCCTTAAATCACATTTAATATCGAACCTATTAATGCTGAATTGTTCGGCAGATTCTCCTCTTCCTTCTAAAGTCCTTAGTTGTCATGTTCAGTGCTATTTTCGATGAACTAGCTTCGTTTGAATGAACCTTTTCATCACTAAATACTTTCCCCCACTACAACTTTGTTTATTTACATTAAATTTTCACGATGGGTACATCGAAAGTAGGCTACCTCTACCTTCTTCCATTTCCTCAATTTTCAATCCTTTTCTCCTCCCCGTTCTCTAATAAATTGCACTTTTCAATTATTTTTGTGAGCGCGTCCACTCCAGTGTGCGCTGTGTACCTGCGGACGAACACTCAGAACTTTTTAGATTACTTGATTCCCAGCAATCACTAGCAAAATCAACTTTAATTCGACTAATTTAGCTTGAAACCAGTTAACTCCAACTAAGTATCGACTTATGCAGGAGACTATCAACTATGAATTGACTTCATAACAACTGTAGCCCCACTTTGCGCTCATGAACAACGGAAAACAACTCGGAATCCACCTTGCCAGTCGACTAGGATGCTATAACGGTAGAAACAAGCTTCGATCCACTTTGAATAGAATTCAAATGCCGGCGAGCGCCGATTTCGAAACGCGGGAGATTTTCTACTCCAAGGATTTTCACACTCTCCTATCGCTGGTTATCTTCTGCGTGCTCTTATTTTCATTTTCATTTTTTGCTTTTTCTTCCTATTCTCGTGCTTCAGCTTGAGAGCGGTTATTTCTTATATATAACATTTTGTTAAACTCTCAGACAAACCTGGCGGTTTTCAAGCCGAAGGTTTATAAAAATGCAGAGAACAGGCTGTGCGAATTCGCTACTATGTTTTCTAGCTAAACCCCTGTGCTATCAAAGTTGAATCGGCATTTTGGCCCACTCGGCACATTTAACTTTTTCATCAATTCTCGTAAGCTTCTCTCTCACTAAGCTGATCAATACATGACAAATTAAATTGCGTTGGGTAGGGATTTATGAAGCGAATCTTGAATAACAGCAGGGTTAGGAGTTTCATTTTTTTACAAAAAAAAATCAGTGACCCCATTCTATCGAGAGCTCGGCCAACGCTATTTTCTCTCAAAAGGTTTGAGTGTCCTGACAACTTTGGAAACTTTGATGGATGGATTGAAAGGGAATAGATGCACTCAATGATCTCAGTCTCAAAATTTCAAAAACAATTTCGATATAATTCCAGCATATTTTAAGGACTTCCAGGTTTCCATCTAGAAGAGAGAGAGAAAGCAGCAGATAGAAAGTAGTATGTGCTTCCGATCACACTTTGTCAGAAGGCAAAGAGCGGGTCAAAAATCGAGAAAGTAGCGGAGACTTCCTGTGAGACTCAATACCATCGGGTTTTTTCATTTCACCGTCATTGTTGGCCACTATGACTCACCATCGTTAGTCTCCAGTATACTTTTACATTTTCCGTTTTTTTTTTCGAATATTCGACTTCTCGAATAATCCGGAAATCAGCACTTTTCGATTATCGGTTTTTCGAATTTTTCGAAAATTGACATATTTCAATTATCCGGTTCTCCGAATAATTCGGGAATTCCCACGTTTCGAATATTCCATATTCCGAGCAATTCGGAATTCGGACTTTTCGAATATTTTTCTGGTATTTCACAAGAACCTCTGGGCGCTATCTTTGTTCCAGGATACCAGTGAAAAGTATCACTTTTATTCCGCTGCTTATATGCCTTGTAAAACAGGGGTGTGCAGCAAAGGAATTTTATAAATTCGGCAAACGGCAGCGGCAACGGCAAACCCCAAAAATGGCCGGCAAACGGCAAAAGCTGTTCTGTGCTATAATACTTGATTAGTCGTGTGATGAACCATGCAATATCTGTCAGTTACTATGTATCTGGCGTTTAACTAGCTTTTACAGGAAGGGAAAATCCTATATATCAAAAGCTCTTTGAGGGCCTCGGGTGATCAGGGAACTACACTAGCGCTGTTTTGTGTGTGATAGTATAGGAGCCTCTATCAAGTTCAACGAGGCCGTTTGATTGCGCGACTCAGCCTAGTCGATCCGGGCACATGCAGCAAAGCGTAAGCAAGCTTGGCGCGGTGGGAGTGTGCTCCGACCCAAAGACTGTGGCCGATACCGGTACCACAATCAGGTGCGGATAGATGGATGAATACGCGTTGATTGGTCGACATTTTCGAAACAAGACAGTCCACACCGCGATCAGCAGCGCGCGGTTTAGGTTATGACCGGAGTCACTCGCAATTTTTACAGTTAGTAGCAAGTAGAAGGCTCAGGGTTATTTTCGCTCACTTGAAATCACGCCTAGATGGTCTCCTTCGTGATGCTACAAAAGTGGGGTGAGACTGGTCAAGTTGAAGACAAAGTTCACGATAAAGACAGCCTTGGAGTTTCAGCCGAAAATCAAAAGCTCCGAAGGGGCATGTTGATCGAATACACAGAATGAGAGGCCTATAGTGGCGATTCGATTGGTACGTGCGACGCGCACGTCAGAAAGTCGGTGCGCCCACGTCGTCGCTGGAGTGCCGCGCGCGGCTCGTTTAGCCAGCCGAATGCTCTTGAACGTTTCGCCCCACCCGCTTTCCCTGTAGCTACCGAGGAAGTGGGTGGGGCGAGCACACAACATTCAAGTTTTTTGACCGTATATTGCTATTGATTGCTCGCTTTGGGCCGGTTTTCGACTTTTTTTTGCAATGGTCCTCGAACATTTTGATTTCAGGTGAAAATTTTGAAGGCGGTTTCAATCGTTGCCTCCAAAGATTTTTCGTTTTTTCAACTCTGCACCATTTCATAACAAACTCAGCTCTGCCAAAGAGTCGTGCTACCGCAGCGGGGATGGGGGCACTTAACCATCCCACTTGATCATGCCCATTTTTTCGCGCCACCGCGCAATTTGGCAACCAACCCAGGGTTTTCCTCCCATTCCAAAATTAGTAGGGCAGCTGCTTAGCAGAAATATGGGCGTGGCTAAGTGCCACCCCCTCGCTGCGATAGCACCGTCAACCGTTTGTTTCAGCTAATGATCTCGTCATCGAAAATATTATTAAACACTGCCTTAAAATGACCGCTGTTAACATTGTCCAATTTTTAAAAAGCCGGACAAAGTATTTGCAGAATTGATCATTTAGCTGCCCCATTTATTACCATCAGCCATCCAACCGACGATAAGCGGGCCTATATACACGAGTTCTCAAGTGGTTTATATGTCTAAAAAAGAGGCTTTCACGCCAAAACGTTTGTACCATTTGTTTTTGCAATTTCGGAACTTGCAGGAAACTTTATGCTTCTGGAAAAGTTTTTTTTGCGGTGTCGGAAATTTCATGATCAAAAAGAGACATTGGAGGCTCCCAACTTGGAAACTAAACAAACTCCTCTGATAACCTAGTCAAAATATTTTCGTTAGTTACAGGATCATTGGGTACAATTACTCATTGCATGACCTGGAAAGAGTAGCTGAAACTAGTCAAAAAATTATTTGTTGCAGCTTCGAATCGCTGACCAATACAGAAACTGAGGTGAGGGCGACACCAGGCCCTGTTGTTTTACGCATTTTTGCCGAAAATTTGCCGTTTTAAGCGAAAATTTTGGCAAACGGCAACGGCAAACGCCAAAAATGGCCGGCAAACGGCAATTGCCGCACACCCCTGCTTGTAAACACTTGATAGATACCGGGCATGCCATCGCCGATATAGTAAGATGCCACGCCAATATTGTTCAGCACTCTACCACAACGCTCAACTGTGAGCAACAACAAAGCTTTTTGCGAGCTATAATACTCGCAGCAGTATTCGGGAGCCAGAATACTCTCTATAAAGCCACCACAAATATTCGGTTTTCCAAATAATTCGAAAATTGCAAATTTTCGAATTTAAATTGGCCTTTTTTGAATATTCATTTTTTCAAATGAGTGGTTGACTTTTTCAATCGACTGTCGAATGGAATAGTCCGATTTTCTTCATTCGAATTTTCGAGTCAATTAAAAAATCAGCCTTTGGCCTTTCTTCTACGTAAAAAAAAGGTCGAATGATTGTACCTAGAATTTCCCTTCTTTCTTTTAGGATTGAATGAAACTTCTCAATAGAGCAGCAGACAAAGTATTCACGAGACGGTTAAGTACATATGAGACAAATGATGCAAACAATTGCGTCTCATCGTTTCATCATTAATCGTTCCGCTCTACCTTTATTTCAAAACAGATCTAACTATAAGATGTGCGTCAGACGAAACTACGCACAGAATCCTCTGATTCTCATCGGTCAACGCTAACAATGTGATGGGATTTCAGCTTATTGAAAAAAATCAGAAGTCAAACTCGAGGGTAATGCGTTTCTAAGAATTCTCAATCAACAGAAATCACCGCTGTAAAATTTTATCAATTTAATGGATTTATCGATCTTACTGATTTTTCGCGAAAATACACGCATCAGGGAAGAGCTTCCGAAACTCGCAGCTTCGCGGGTTTTTGGCATTACGCGTTCCGAAAACAGCATAGAGTGCTGCGCAAGGCGGAAACATCGAGTTTGTTGAGGCGGAGGCACCTAGTCAGAAATTTTGAAAAAATTCCGAGTTTCGCATTCCAGAAACCGCATTTCCACAAGTTTTGGGTGTATCGCACCCGATTTCCGAAATTCAAGAATAACAATTTTGTGACGAAGCCCGAAATCCGATTTCTGAATTCTTAGAATTTTGTTCCGCTCATCCCTGGTGCGCATCATCAACACGCTATTCGCTCGTAGATCAATGAAATCTTCTGAAAATTCCGTTCATTCGAAAAACGTCGCCTATCGAACTCAATCGACTTTTTATGTAGATTTTCGAAAGTTCGACTCTCCGAATAATTCATAAATCGGCTTTTTTCGAATTTTCGGTTCTCCGAATCATTTAGGATTTAGAATTTTTGAAACTTTGAGCAGTAATTGTACAGGTAGTAGGAGAGAAATCTTCATATTCTCCTCGTAAATAAGATGCAGATGGAACAATCTCGAGATTTGTGCAGATTGTATTTTCTAATTGGTTGAGTTTTCGCAACACATGTTCGACTTTTCAGGAAGTTCCCAAACTCGTTTATTGAAGAATTTCCAAAATTCCTCTTGCACAAATCTCGGGATTGTACCACCTGCATTTGACTCAAGAAGAAAACATAGAGGTTGCTCTTTCATTAATTGTACAATTAATCCTCAAATATCCGCTTCACTTTATCGCGCAAGTTTTTGAAAAACGACCGCAAGAAAAACTTCATCCTAAAACAAGGCAATTCCAGAGAACTTCGGTACACATAGGTTATTATTATTCAGGAATTTGATCTGTGAATATGATATCGCTTTAAGAATTTGAAAAAAGTCTTCATTCAAAAAAGTTGCACGCATCGGACGTTTTTTAGCCAAGTTTGAAAAATGCTTCCCGTTTTTACAGAACCTAGCGCAGGTATTGTATCTTAGTCACTGATAAAAGATAAGGTTTGGGCAACCCAGGGTACGCTCCTCTCTAGGAATCAATGGAGCATGTAGCGTTCCCTAGATGCATCGAAAAGGGTTGTTGACAAGTCTTTGGACTATATTTGTCAGATTCTGCAATACGGTATAAACAACTAGATGACAGCATAAGATTGCTAGCTTGTTATAGAGTTGTTCTTACGGTTTACAAAGGTGATTGTTGTTGACATGTGGATGAGCCTCAAGTTGTTATCCACATAGGAACAACTTTACCGTGGTTCGTTACGGCGACAAGCAGAAAGTTGTTTTCAAAGTCGAAATTAAGTAAACGAATATGTTCTGAGCACCATATCGAACGGCAAGCCGAGTTCCAAAGGATTCCTTCATTCAAGGTTTATAAAACTCGGTTCTTTCCAGTATCTGATCATCACATCCATCCTAGCATGTTTCCACAACACAGAATAATTCTGCTTTTTTTCATCAAAACCATTAAACACGGTTTGATTAATCTTTCATAGGTTCATGAAAAAAATCGACAGAAAACATTCACACTTAGGAGACCGCGCGTTCCACGGCTAGCCCCCTTAGCGGACCGACGCGCTCCACGGCCAATCACTTTGGTGAGTTTTTGAACTGATTTTTTATTATGATCGCCTATGTTAAAAAGAGATGTATGGCGCTCAATATCTTCATACCAGTTATGGAAGTTGAATTAAGCACAGATATAAAAGCGAGAATCAGATGGAATCCGTTTTTCTTGGAGTGAACGAAAAAACCGAGTTTTTGGCGTGGGTGCGCAGTGTGCACACGCGGTCCATTAAGTGTTAATCACTGCAATAGTAGTAGTTCTGTTATTGAACTGTTTTGGAATGAAAATTTGTTTTATTTTTTGTCATAACTTACCGTCTTACTAAAAAATTTTCTTCATGGGATTGTTTTGATGTTTAGAAATTACACTACCTTTTTTGCTGACATTCTCGGAATTTTCTCTATTCAATGCTTTTTTGAAACTTGCTTATCAAAATCAGGAAGAAAAAATCATGGGTGCTGTGCTCGACTTCTGGAAAAATAGTCGATTTCGATCTCCCAAAGGGAGGTGTCTAAAAAAGTACGGAGCTAAAAGGGGTGCATACTCAAAATCGCTTTTCCGGGACGTGTGAAAATTTTTAATCCCAAATTTTGCCCAGGGGGTAATTTTGATTTCGATGAACATCAAAATTAGGTCCGTTTTCAGTTTTGCAGAAGACGGCAAGTTACCGTAGGGAAATTATATTTTACAGTAATCTTTCAAAAGTATCTTTTGCCAAACTTATTCCTTCAAAAAACTGAAAACAGACCCTAAATGCGTGTTCCGCACTCTTCTGGACGAAGTTCGAGCCAGCGATGCTTTAGATTCTAAAGTTCAAGGGGAAAATATTTCCTGCTGTTTTTGACCTACCCAAGAGTATTGAAGGCAGGGATAAATGACATTTTGGCTTTTTCAAAATTCGGGTTTGATAGGTTGAGCTGGACTAGGTAAGCTTCATCCAGAAGTTTTGTGAGCTATGAGCCGTTACTATAGAAAAAAATGACCTCTAAGCAAGGGATCACGGTTTTCACTGCTTGGTCGGGCCGGCAAAGTGTCAATATTTTTATTACAAGTGGATGGGGGACTCGCCGCTACGCGGCGGGTCAACGCACTCACATTTACGGCGCCGCTAGGCAACGATTTCCACCGCACGCGGTGAAGAGTGCGCGGACAATGGCTGAAAACGTGGACGGCGGGCATACCTTACTGAGTATAATATAAAATGTGATTTTCACATCTAGACTGGAATAACTAGAGTAAGGCCGTGTTTACTAACGTATTGTGTTTTCTAACGTGTGTGTTACGCATAGTATTCAATGAATCAATAAATAAAAGTTATTATTTATTATCTCTCCTATGTATACAAATATGATTCACTAAGACATCAGATCAAATTTCTCCTACACCAATAGGACTCACTCATAGATCGATTTCGAACCTGAAAACGCTCATTAGTAACATCTACTACATCTATGTCCCATATGCATGTCCCATATGTATGTACTTGGAGTAATTGAAAGATCTATCCAGTAAATCCAGCGACATTTTCCGAACTCTTCATCGCTTCCATGAGTTCACGAGCCTTGTCGATGTACTTCTTGGCTTCGTCAACATTCTTCTCGATACCGTCCCCTAATTTGTACATCCTGCAATGAATACTCTTAATTTCACTCAACTTTCGTGCTCAAGCTCATTGGAGCAGGTGAATTTAGAAGAGGTAAACATTTGTCAATTTCATGGCAAGAAATGGAAACGCTACTATGTACGCTCAAAACCAAGTGGAGGTTTTCGTATAAGCGCCCAGAGCGAAGGTTGAGCTATCAGCCGCGGGCTTGAATCTTTCCCTTTTTTCCACAGATTTATCAAATGTATTCTATCGCATAGGCCTGTATGGGCCGACCCGCTCAGGCGCTATGCATACTACTCAACGCCAGCGTGGCACGCGCGTGCCGCGAGAGCGTGGCGCTCGTGTATAATTGGCTCGACGAGTCGCCCGCGCGTGACGCCCGCTCCGCCACGGCGGCGACGGCCGTAACCACTTTTTCATCATTTCCTTTCATAAACCATCATCGATTTCTTCCGTTTCTAAGTAATTAATTCTGGTACGATCCTCTGCTATCATGATGGGGACTGCGTGTACAGAATTTGCTTGTTTGGAAATGTTAAGGTCCGCTTTAGTCCGCTTCGCCATGGCGTCGCCGCTGGAGTATTCATAGTCTCCGCAAGCGCGGCACGCGCGTGACACGCGTAGAAAGTATTCAGGCTCCAACGTCCCACTAGCGCGTGATGCGCGTGCCGCGCTGGCGCTGAGTGGTATGAATAGCCACTCAGCGGGAATTTTCGGGTACCTGTCGGAACTCATCGGGTATAGGACAAAGGTCATTCAAGGGACACATATGCTATGGAAGGCCGACCAGACAATTCGGGAGCCAATTAAATTTCATTCTTCAGAGAAGAACACCTAATTGAGAACGGTCGTATCGTAGAGCAATGACCGTAAAATGTCTCATTTGTAATTCAGGTTCTTACGAACACACTCGAAGCGAGCACCCTCGTGACGAGCGCTAAAACTGGAACTTGACGCCAACTGAAGTGCTCAGAAACTCGTAGTGTAGTAAGCCGCCACAATAGCGGTTGTATCCCACGGCTGTCAACGAATTCAACACCTCGTTGTCAGCAGCAGCTTCTGCCAGCAGCGGCATATGTTTTCAACGCATGCGGGGGCTTAACCACAGCAGCTGCCGCTAACAGCAGCAGCAGCTGCTGAGAACGAGAGGTTGAATCCGATATCTGCCTTAGGATAAAACCGCTATTGTACCGAAGTACTTGATAATTGTCGATGGCAGCACTATTTTTTGAAACTGCCAAAATCGATAAATTCTCCGAAGAACTCCATAAAAATGAAAATTGTTTTTAAGGGGTCATTTATACTTCCGCCGCGGAGCGGCGCGGCAAAAAGTGGGGCGGCGCGGCGCGCCGCGCCGCTTGAAAAATCGCGCCACCAAGATGTATAATCGGGCTGCGTCGAATTTACGCGGTGACGTCGCAGAATGACGTTAAACACAGCCTGGAGTAGCTCTGACATAACACAAGGCCGCTTGTAATGAGTGATTTCTTGTGCAAAAAAACATCTACAATGTTTCGTACCATAACACAGCACTCGGAGGCCGATAGAGTCTTCGAAAGCGATTTATCTTTGGAAAAATGATTTCAAAAGCTAAAAAAATGAACTTTTCACAACCCAGCCTACTCTAAACAACGCCCAGGACCTTGGAAGGAATTTTAGAGATGAATCAGAAGAAGAAAATTGAGAATATGTATGAAATAACAGCAAAAGAAGCACACTATGTCAACGCGGATCGCACGCGGCCGCCTGCTTTCCTCGAAAAAAAAACGATGCATTCACACATCTGCACCATCACCCGTAAAGTGGTAGCAGTTGGAGCTCGGCTTAATTGCATGGTTTTGCTCCAAAAACGTACCTAAACCTTCACGAAGTCACAAGGAACAGGTCAAGCCGCAAAACCGGAATTAATGCAGTTTTGATGGACAGGTGCATTGGTGGTAAGGGAAACCGATCAAGTAGAAGAGTCGACAGTCAGCTACCTCATGTAAGTGGCTGAGCAGAGTGGCATCGCGGCGAGACTTTATGATGGGCTACCGTGCTGAGTGATCACCGCAAACTATAGATACGGCAGCCCATCATAACGTTGTGCCGCGATTCCACTCTGCCCAGCCCCTAAGGCGAGATGCCCAGATCGGCAATGAATCTTCGAATGAAACTGGTACCGACACGCTAACCCGCGGCAAACATATGGCTGTATTGCATCTCGCCGCGCCGCTGCGGAAGTATAAACGACCCCTAAAACCAATCATGGTACACTGTTGGTGGCGCTTAATCCGAAAGCGCCAGTGCCTCGGTATGATTCCTTGAAGAGAAGCGAAATCATCGGTTCCAGGGGTTGCACACCGTTTTGAAACTATGTATGTAACGAACAATATACAGTATCGGGCAGAAACTCGAAGGAACATTCGCTCTTTTTTTGCTTATAGCGAGCACTTTCTAAACGTCTTCATTACTTGCTATGACTATTTCTAAATTTTTGAATGCGCAAAGAGAAAGAAAGAGAAGAGCACGTCTGACGTGAAAATGCCTAAAGTATTTATTCCTGTGGAAAAATCCATGCAGCGTACACTAAAAAATCCTTAACCGACTCTTCTATTTTCCTGCTTCTGACTGCTGCCCATTTTCCCAGTTTTCTCTACTCCCTATTCTCTGTCAAGCTTAACTGTATGTTCTCTACCATTAAACAAAAATTCGCACATTCATGGATAGGATGCATAATAACTGTGCTAAAGTAGGCTTAGATTGCACTGATACTTTTCGTTTCTCATTAAGCGTTAGCGCAAAGTCGGTGCTCACTTATTGTAACGAAGGCATTTTGAGTCCCTAGCTCCCTCATTTTGAGTCGGTCGAAATAAAACTTATCGGCCTATCATGCCAAATCTGCTTATCATTTATATTCTGCCATGACATCCGTGCGAGCTAGACTCTATGTGCACAGGGTTCGCCTCAACGCACAAAAAGGAACGCAGAGGATCAGTGCGATCCGTGGCGACTGTATATGACTATACTTTTACCTCTCTTGTATCCTAATAAATGCCAATACTGGCAAAGAGAAACTTTCGTCACCTTATAGGAATCTTGAAACACAAAAAATTCAAGCTTTCGAATGTTAATTTCTGTAATGGTTGTGGAAAAGTCAATAAAAATTCAATAGGAAATGGACCGATACTTTGGAATCGGCGAAGCCGTGGGGATTAGTTATCGATCGAGCGATCGATTTTTCGGTTGCCTGCCAATTATACTTGTCATCCAGAGATAATTCTTCGGATAATGGACCGATTCGGATAATGCCAATTTTAAATTGTGCGGATATTGGTTCGAGTCAGATGACGCGTTTTTTTCCAATTTTCGGATATCGGATTATCTTCATTTTGGATATCCGAAAAGGAGTGATTCGGATACTAAATATACTGCCAATGCTCCGTGCCAGACAAACCAGTAAAGATCAAAATGTACTGGTCTGCCCCCGGTCTACAGCACCCCTGTTCTTTGCAAGACCAACATGGATTATGAATCCAATGTCGCGTAAGCATGATATGAAGCCATGGTCGTATGCAGGGCTGTGCGTAAACCTGGGTTTTTCGAGATTTTCGGAAACGGAAGAGAAATGGCCAAAAACGCCGAAAACAGAAATTCGGAAACGGAAGATAGGGAAAAGATTATTTGTTGTCTCATTTTGACGCTTCGCCGATGCTCATTGCTTGCAGATCTCATTCAATAACCAATGAATTCAGTCAATAAATTGACAATTATTCGAAATAAAACCACGGCGAGGCATTTCACGTTTTCGATTTATCGCTCCTGGAAAATCCAAAAGGGCATTCTCGAAAATTACTTACGAAATGTAGCCGCCATTCAAAACAATGTACGGCCTGCCCCCCCCCCCCCCCGATAAATAGTCCTGCGGTATAAGAACTCTCATAAACTCGGGGGGTGAATAGCAGGTGGGCGAGGCCTGTTTTGACACTTTTTCAGTCGGGGGACCACTTTCCACCTTAGGGAGTAATCGCCGTGCGCGGCGAAACACATGATTTTCGTGAGGGTATTGGGTAGAAAATTTCACTCCCTTGGAGAAGACTTGGGGAGTGACACTGGTCACGTGCCACATCACCTGTGATAACGTGTTCCTTCACTCCCCAAGGTGACGTCTAACTTTACTACCCAAAGCTTCCCTAGGGTAGTAAGATGACGCGTCATCTTCATTTTCAAATCATTTTCATCGATCGCTCAATCTTCTTAACGGGTTTGATCTGTTTTTTTCCTCTGCCACCTCTCTTCTTTTCATGTGATTACTCTGACTTTTATTCCTAACATGAGATTCGATTCTCATGGCTTCCATTCCGGAAAGAGGTTCTGTATTATTATCATGTATTATATTGTTGTCAGATGCATTTTATTCTGTCCTTTTTTTGACAAAAACAGCCACCCCACTTGTACGATGATGGTTCGATGACCATCTGAAACGGAGAATGACGCATTGCTCGAAGGCTTTGCTCAGAATCGCGTCTGTAGCGTCCTCTTTCAACAAACTCCTTCAAATCACTATTTTTATTTAAAATTTTTTTAATAAAAATACTCAAAATCTTGGTGAGAAGAGCTACCTTAGTTCGAAATGATTCCTAGGATTCAGTTGAAAAGAGACAAAGATTTCGGGTGGAATTTTTAGTGTTCCGCACAGTGTACAAGTATTGAGCTCTATGTGCAGTGTACAACGATCTGGGATTGACATTCCGAACTTTTTGATCAAATACATAGAAATCCCAGTGAGCAGCCTTGAAGGCAGTGTTCACGATGATTCTTGTCCCCGAGTTTTTCACATAAAACAATGCGTTGGCCTCCAAGTGCTACCGAAATTAGGAAGAAACGGTGAGAAACGCATCAAAACGTCGTGTTTCAGTGACATTATTCTATACATGGACTAGTTGTCCGGTTGGATGAACATGTTCATAGTGGTTGTTACCGCTGAAAAACTGGGTCAATCGAAAAAAGAAGAATATTTTATGCAAAGCAGGATTAGCTAGGACACTAAGGAAAGAACGGAGCAATAGCGAGTGGAGAATTGCAAAGGACGGGTCCACAAAAGATTCCACTGTCACAACAAACACTTCCTATGATACTTAAGAGGTGGGGTGATACTTAAGAATTTCGTGTAATTATGGTGCGTTTTCATCAAGTTCTACGTCATTTTAGTTCTACCCGAGGGCCACATAATCAATATAGCGAATAATCTCAAAATTGAATATTATCGTGAACACTGCCTTTGATAGCATTACTGATCCGAAAAGGCTGATTCTCGAGAAATTGATTGACAACGAACTATGAATACTCGAAAACTCTTTCCTGCGCGTCATCTGACCATAATCTACGAACGGTAATGTGAATAATACCCATCCTTCGTTTTTGTCGTTTATTGTAACTCTTCCTCGTCACCTCGAAATCTCCTTTTAATGCCGCTTTGTTTTTTTTTTCATTATATTTTAGGAGTGAAAATCTACAAGTGCGTCATGGTTTTGAATGGGCCTCCAGAGTTCATTGGTTGATATTATAGGTATGCTTTTCAGAAAGGACAGACTTAGAAAGATTGATTTCTCAGTTCTTTTTCGTTTGGAGAACCCAAGCTGAGCTCTGTGGCACATTCTAACGAAAAAAGATAGTGGACGTCCAAATACTGGCGAAACGCACGGTACATAGGAGGTTCTTCGCCTAGGAATCGAGAAGGTTTGGAACATATAATCTTTTTTTGTGTTTATTTCGTAATGGATCGATGCAGGGTACAGAAAATTTAGATCCTGTTTTCAATAAATTTTGAGAAAGCCAAGACTATGAATATTATGAATTCTTAAAAATAAGCAGTTTTCAACGATTTCTTTTCGTGGAGATCATTAACGTAAACGGGTTTTCCTGTTATCGGATGCCATTAAAGGCTATGAGCTATAAGGAATCGATTAGGTTTAGTGGATTTGTAAACGTTACGTCCCGTAAAATTTTGCATTTTTCAATTTTTGGAGACAAATTTCTACAGATTTTGACCCTGCTCGACGATGCGCCGTATCAGTTTTAGTCTGATAAACATAAGTTTTTTTAAAAAATCGGACCCCATCACTCTCACTTTTTTCGATTAAAGTGCTGCAATGTAAAAAAAAACGTTGTGCGAGAAACAGATCATTCATTTTTCTCTGGATGATCATGAAATGAAATGAAATATTGGACATGATAAGGTTCACGAAAGCCAGAAGCCTACTTGGCTTCCTGGCAAAAGTCACGATTCGGCAGTGTCAAATAAAAAGTTTCAAATGTCTTGAAATATCTCAAAAAATGATTTGGCGTGAAATAGCCTGAAGTAGCAAAAAAGCTAGGAAATGAAGTGAAATAATTAAAAATACGATTTTGCGGTCAATAATAAACTAACTAGCGATAAGTGAAGACAGAGGGATCAGATTTTACAGGCTTCTCCGTTGAACTTATTAAAGCAGAATCAAGCGCGATATGAAATAGAGCATTGCGCTCACCTATGTAGCTTGACCTATGCTAATTCCCTTATTACAGATTTCGAAAATGGCTTAATGTTTCCATTGCGCGCTTGATTTTGCTTTGATAAGTTTAAAGGAGAAGCTTGTAAAATCTGATCCCTATGTCTTCACTTATGGATAGTTGATTTATTATTGACCGCCAAATCTTATTTTAGTTGTTTCACTTCATTTCCTAGCTTTTTTATTACTTCAGGCTATTTTACGTAAAATCGTTTTTTAGATATTTCAAGACATTTTTGAAACTTTTTTTTGACATTGCTAAATCGTTACTTTTGCCAGGAAGCTAAATTTTCAAAAATTTCACATATTTCTCCCGAAGGTTCCCTTTCTGACATGAATTTTGCTCAACGATTTCCAGTTCGGCAAGATGAAACATCTAACAGACGATTTTGTCGTATGAATGCAACATCTGAAACTTGTGACGCACAACCATAAAAAATACCACTCATCGCCGCATTTTGCGCAACAGCTGAAAAATCGATATTATCGATCATAAATATTCGATTTTGCATGATGAGAAGAATGGCCCAAGCAAGGTTCTCAGACCATCAACAATCAACACTCATTGCGGCAGTTTGTGCAACAGGCAAAAATCGATATTATTGATTGATATTAATCGATGTTTGATCAGGTAAAATTCCCAACCCAAAAGATCCATACCCATCAACAATTACCACTCCTCGTCGCATTTTGTACAATAAGCGCGAAAATTGATATTATTGATGAGTACTATAAGTATTCCTATCAGAACTATCGTTTTGCGATGACCCATGACCTCGCCAGACTTGAGCTGGAGGAAGAGGGGAAGCACCAGCAAAGGGAGAGCTGGCGAGAGACAGAAGCGCGCTACACACGCGACAGTCAGGCGGCGGCTGGTATAAAATGAGTCCATCCTGGTATGGCGGAGACGAGGCGCCCGGCAACCGCGCCGACCACCATCTGGGGCCGCCAACGCTTGTACGAGGTCTTCAGCGGCTGGGTGGGCCAAGTACCACAAACCTGGGTAATTGAACCGGCGACGCTGCCGACATCTGAGCCCGGCCTCAAGAAAGCGTGCTGTGCTTCCCCTTTTTTGATTGTTTTGTCATTAAGTTAATGTGTATCATTCACGCACTGAGCGTTTTATTATTGGGGCACGCGCTGTAAATTGAAACACAATAGGAGCACGTGCTCCCCTAGCAGCGCGTTCCCATAGTGTGCTCGAAGCCGCCTTGTCTTCGAAGTGAACGCATACTCGGCGCGCATTAAATGCGGCGCTGGTCTGAGTACCACATTTTAGCTTACAGAGTAGTTTGTAGAAAAATTGCTTTTTCTCTAAAAAATTTACGAGCCCCCTCCAAATTTTTTTTTCAAAGGATGTTCCACAATTTATACGACCACAAGTTGCGCCGAGTCGCAAGTCTGCGCAACCCTGGCTCAAATACAATCGTTTTGACTATATTTGGACGCTTACGACGGCGTGGGCGTTCTAGTACGAGCTGCATGACTCCGTCGACGTCGCTATCTCCACCATATTTACGAGCGTGTGTGCTGAGCTTGAAGACAGTGTTCACGATAAATTTCATATCTCCACGGTTTAGGAAAGGCCTGGTGCCCTATATAGCAAGGCATGCTTGGAAAGGACACGAAAGACGCGTTTTTGAGCCAAAATAGGCCCTCCCTTGTTTACGTTGAGTTTTGAGCGTGGAGGAATTGACCGCTAGAAGGAGAAATGAATGCAATGAAGCGATCAGCTCACTTATCAGCACTTCCTTGACTTGATCATTCCTGTAACCTGAACCTTCATTTGTTTATTCCTAGGGGGCAGATCTAGGGCACCAGGCGTGTCTGGGGCACCAAAACGCTTGTTTGTAGCCGTTATTTTGCCTCTCCTGGCTCGTTTCCTACCGTTCTTTCGACACTTGGAGCCTAGGATCCTTCTCGCCTATCATTTCACTGTGGAAAGTCAACGAGGATGATCATCGTGAACGCTGCCTTTAAAGACCTACACTAAAATTTTTTTCAACAACACTTAGTTTCGGAGGTTAACAATTTTCCTACCAAAGCTTCTTCAAATATTCTAGTGAGGATGACCTGAATTTTTCGCACCCTCTATAAACGAAAAACCGGCAATACGGATTTTGTGTCTCAAACCGTCTCGATTATTAAACGAACGGCCTCATATATGAATATGTGGTAGGATGTTCTGAATGTCGGTAACCTTTAATGTTTGCTCTATATACAGCGCATTTTTTCTAAAATTTTTGAGTGGTTCAGAAATTTTGCAAAAATTTCATTTAGGAAAACGTAATTTTAAAGTTCTTGAATAGGACAATGAATTATATTATTTCATTTCGATAAAGCTGTGTGCGTTGGTCATCTTTTATGTGTTTATTTTAGCGTTGCTCATGAGTACTACTCCGCATCAATGTCCAATTTCATTTTGTTCATGATGTTATGACCTATGACCTGTGCCATTTCTTTAATTTTTCGCTGCTGTTGATTTCAGTGTTTACACTACATATGAATGGAGTTATTTCACTGAAACCGAATTTTTGTATCAACGAAACAATAAATAAAATAAAATCTGAACTGTTTTATCCATGTTCGTGCCTTATTTATAATTTAAGCAGTTAGAGACGCGATTTAGCAGTCATAGAAGATCAGCGGTCAAGGGGTACTGAAGAAGCATGGGTACAAAGCAGTACCAGTAACCGAGAAGAGCACCACGGTGATCTGAGTGGCACTGACTTTACTTTCCAATACCCCCACGATAGGCACCCTCTGATTCCCAAGAACTGTTCAAAATCAACCCACGCCCTCACGACACGCAACTTAAGTTGGAGGGTACGACTCCGCCCATTTTGGGGGATGGATGGCAGCTGTCGGTGCTATCCAAAGATGTTTGGGAGCCTATTCACCCCCCCCCCCCCAGTCTATCAGAGAAGAACGCAGGCGGCCGCATCGCGTCTCCGAGGCTGGTCAGAACTCAATATTCGAATTCACAGCGGTTTTTTTGTTTTTTCTTTTAGACAATGATTGCCTACTGGAGTGAATACCAAACGTTTCAATTTCTGAAACAATAAAAGAAATTCCTCGGCGAGAATAGGAAAATTCTCTAGTGATTTGCCTCCAACGCGCTGCGCCGCTTCCCGTAGCCACCCCCGCCTGTCTCCGCCAAGACCGGAAAACCGTTTGTCACTTTTTATTGCTGTTGCAGCGGTAGATAAACGAAGAAACGAAGAACTTTAGCTGAAGAGCTTCGCAAAATCATTCATTCTCATAGAGAAAGCTATTTTCGAAAAGATCCCCGAGAAGGCGACAGATTCCTGCCACGTCCATTTCTTGCCAGCTTTCTATGGGGTCGCAGTTTCAGGACCCCAAACTTTGTGGATGATCTGGGACACGCTCAGATATTTGGTTGAACACAGGAGGTCACGTGTGATTTCCAGCTCCTCACAACGCCTCCAAACACCCTAGCCTGAACCCACTACCATAAATCGTGTAGCACTATTTTATTCAGCTTTCGGGCCCAAAAACTCGGAAATGGAACGGAACAGCCCAAAAAGCACCGGACATACGAAAACGGAATAGTTTCGCACAACCCCGGTCATATGTGCGAAACCAATCCAGGTTGGTCTCGCCAAGAACAGGGGTACTGTAGATCGGGGGCAGGCCTGCAGACACGGTACGGCGTGGGGTGTGGATATCCACAGGGGGGGGGGTCTGAGCTACGCTGGGGTGGAGAGGGGGTGGGGTCTGAGCTCCTCGAAGACACCAACTACTCTTCTTTGAATTTTACATTGAGAAAAAAACTGGCCAATAAACGCTCCAAGCGGGTTTGAGAAAACCGTTGAAAGTTTTACCAATAAGCGCTTCTGGGGGGGGGGGAGGGGTTTGAGAAAATCGCCAAAGTTTTGCTCATGAAGGGAGGGGGTCTGAGTAGAATAGGCCTCGTCCACACCTTGTGCCGTACCCTGCCTGCAGATTTTGACCGTTACAGGTTTGTCCGTGCCAGTGATCTGGCGCGCATCAAAATGTTTGAATTTCGGCGGGGAGGGACACTTATGCGGTGGTCGAGAAGATTCCGAAGCCAATAATTTGGATATTCCTTGCTGCCACAACACACTGGCTCTACCACGTGAGCCTGTCCTGATCCTCACTTGCCTATTTAGTCATTTGTTTAAGATTAGGTTTGAGATTTAAGCCAAGCTGCGATAATTTGTTTGCGGCAGTATAATTTGTCGTTTGGTTTAGTCATAGATTTTCTTTTTTTTACTATAACAAGGGAGGCTTGCCAACTTCCGGTGGCGATTCGGAAAACCATGTTGTCGTTGCTGTAGGTCTGTGACAGGATAGGTACGGGTCGTACTTGAAATTCGCTAAATGGCTGCGGGGATTTCAAAAATGGCATTTTCATTGCTTCACAAAAAGGTAAGGAAATTTTTTGGGGAAATCAGGAAGAATTTTCGGATTCGGCTCAAAATTTTCAGCTGGGGATTATTTAGGGCGCTGAACCCGAATCTGGGGTCTACTCCTCGCCAGACTTAGGATTACTGTAGGCTACGGCAGACATGATGCCTTTTAACTGGCGTTACTTCCCTTAAAATTTCGAAAATCGAAAAATGGACCACAAATTCCTTTTCAGCGTCCCAAATGACACCTACCGTGAAATTTTGAATCAAATTTGAGACTTTGACCGAGCTACAGTATACCCACCGTAGCCTGCCGTACTATTTCGAAAATCGATTAATGAGTAGCAGATTCGTATTATGCAGCCCGAATAACACCTATGTACAAGTTTAGAGGCGATTTGATCGTAGGATCCTCGAAATCGTCAAAAGTCGCGTATGGGCAGCAAGATTTCCCCAATTTTGAGGCTTCGCACCAAATCAGACGGAATTTTTCAAAAATTGACAAGTGGGCCTCAGATTCGTGATCAGCATTAGAAACAACCCCTTGAAACAAGTTTTAAGCTCAATCCGAGACAATGTTTCTGAACGCCCTAAAAATTGTCGTTTGTGTACCCCTTTTCTCTTGGCAAAGCTATGGAAATGCCCACATTTGGAAATCTGTAAATATCTGATGCAGTTAGCCGATTCTGAGTATGCACTAATGGAGCACTGTCCTCCTCCTAGAACATATTAAAGTTGCATCTCGAAACTCCATCTTATGTGTGCAACCCTCCCTAGTAAGAGCCGTGTCCTCTTCAAAAAACGTGCATAGCTATTAAATTTTTATGAATTGTTCTGTGTTAGTGTCAATCGTTGGACAGGAAGATTCTGATCCGTTGACTAGGCGGGCATTTGGATAGAAATACAAAATTCATCTTTGGGATCTCCCCCCCCCATACCTGCAACCCAGGAATAAACTGTACCAAAAACTAAAGACAACATCTAGACTGTATGAAAATCTTGCTCTGTATAGGTCTTTCGCCAAATTTAGTCTAATTAATGGACGGGACTGCGGCGGTAGATCGTCGTCTGCGCTTATGCCGCACTGCACCCGCAAATGATCGAGACTAGTCCACTCACTCGAATAGGTTGGGTGAAGAGCTTCTATTTGTCCACACTCACATCTTCTAAGACACCTGTGCACCATAGAAGACTCTATTGAAGGCAGCAGACACGTTCGAAAAAGTTGTTGAGATAACTACTTTTTTGAAGTCGCATGGCTCCTAGTAGGCTGCTCACGCCTTTGGAAGCATCAAAAACGAGTCAAAACTACTAAATTTCTACAACCCCGCCCCTAAACTTCTGCAACCCCGCCCCAAAATACAAACTCGTCCAGATTGATAGCACTAATACGGTCCCTTTGGCTGATTTTTGATGCTTTCAACGAGGTGAACGTTCCAGTTTAGGCTGTAAGAGTATATCGGCTTCTCTATATCAACCGTTTTGTTGCTAATATTCGCTGTTTCAACCGCACGCCGTAAAACTCGTCCACTTTCACCTGATAACAAAATAACCGTTATTCCTCTATTCGCACACAGTTTTCGTTCGTTTTTTCGTCAGTTCCCAATACAACCAGCTCTAAACCTTTGATTTATGTCATAAAATCGATACCATTTTTGAGCGTGTCTGCTGCCTTTGAGCAATATGATGTAAATCGTTCACTGAAACGGGCTGACGCCAGGAAGGAGATCTTACTCAATTTATTCACAGCTCGCTCTGCTCGGCTTTAAAAGGCATATGGTGAAGACCCATCAAGGTATCCAAATTTTCGGACATAACATAGCCACCTCCTCACTTACAGTTCACCTCCGCACTGCCGTTCAGTCCGCAAAGTGCACGCTGATTGCGAAATCGTGCTGCGGCGCGGTTGCGAGTATCCTCAGACAGGGATGTGGGGTCACCCGGGCGGTGGGATCACCCGGGCACCAAAGGCGAAAACCGCCTTGGTGATCCCACATCCCTGTCTGAGGATACTCGCAACCGCGCCGCAGCACGCTTTCACTTACAGCGCGCACTTTGCGGACTGAATGGCAGTGCGGAAGTGAACTGTATGCATCTATCCTTCAACTAAAGGAAATTGCTAACCGCGCAACGTTGGCACAGCTTTGAGGAATATCTAGTTCACAAGCTTTGATGCCAAACTCCAAGGCTTTGTACATATCTCGCTCTAGGGATCCCAAGGAAGTGCGATCCAGTTCCTAAAAACAAAGCTAGACATTCACAAAGAACGGAAGAATCATGGCGAAATGGTGGCTGAGAGCTCGAGCTCTCCGATGTTCTTTGGCTGAGAACATACCTTGACTTCGCCCTTAGATCCACTTCGAAACTTTTCCTTCTGGCCCATATACCATGTGCTAAGTAGCCAACAGGCTTCACCATCCTCCAATTCACAAGCCCTTAAGCACTCACATATGTTTTTATCGAGTTTTCCGAAAAAAATTATCTCTATACTCGCTTTTTCATATATCTTTCTGCTTTTTGAGAATCTGCAGGCCGATCTTTCTCTCCATTCCAGTGTACAAGCGAAAGATATCTGCAAAACATGAAGGAGTCCAGACATCCGCGATATAATTTACAAGAAGGACCAACCTGCATCCCTGCTTCAGGTTTCCGTCGCATGCGATCTGCATTGGCTCAATCATTTTCGCAAGACTTGGTGTACACTCTGAATAAAACCTTGGCAGAAGCTTTTTACCAGTTTACCCGGAAGTTTTGAATACTTAGAGCTTTCAATCGAGAAAATAAACAACCGTTATCGGAAGTATGCAGCACTTACACTACTATGCGAAGAAAGACCTTAAATTTGAGCTTTACTAGAGATTTCCAAGAGTCGACTTTTTCATAGCTTTGCGGAGAGAAAAAGAGGTTCCCAAAGGGCAGGTTTTAGAGTATTCGGAAACATTGTCTCGGATTGAGCTAAACAATTTTTTCTGAGGGTTATTTTGGGTGCCGATATGAATCTGAAGCCCATTTGTCGTTTTTTCAAAACCTTCGATTGATTTGGTACAAAGCTTCAAAATAGGGGGAGATAAGGCTGGGCTGGTGAAATCGCCCCGAAACTACTCCATCGGGGTACTTTGGGCTGCTTAACACAAACCTGTTGTCGCATCAACGATCTTTTTGGATTACGATATGTAACGGTGAGTTAACGGTAGCTTGCTTGAAGTCCCAGATTTGACTCAAATTTTCTCGGTGGGTGCTATTTGGGACGTCGAATACAGACTTGTGATCTATTTTTCGATTTTCGAAATATTAAGATAGTTTATTTTACTTAAAAGGCATTATTCATTCATTCATTCATTCAACGACTTTATTGTGGAAATAAAGAAACATACATATACACGTATGTGAATGAGATTCTTTGTTAGAGTAAAAAAAAGATGCATAACAATGGCAGAAGTGAGAAGGGGACAAAATATTTTTTTTGCAGAGGAAATTTTTCTTTTTACAATTCGAATGACATCTTGTCTCAAGATACTTGAGGCCACCGCTTCTGGGACAAAGAAAAGCACAACAAGCTGGAAAAACCCGTCACATTAGATTATTAGTAATACCCTTCTAATCAGAGTGGACGCTCACTCGTTCCTTGTAATGACCTGAGATCGTACTTGGATAGTCTACTTCGAAAGATAGAAAAGTTTCCAGATTCAGCGATTTCTGCAGGCGAATTGTTCCAAGTTCTGAAAACCCTGAACGCAAAGGAATTCAATATGCTGCCTTTAGAGGTGAATTTCCGTTCAAGTTGGAATCCATGTTTGCGAGAACGGACATGGTGGCGAGTAAACACGAAAAGGCTGTCAAAGGGAATGTCGCAAAAACCATTATGCCAACCGTAACCTACAGTAACCATAAGTCTGGCGACAAGTCGAACCCAAATTCGCGTTCAGGGCCCTAAATAACCTCCAGATGAAAGTTTTCAGCCAGATCCAAAAGAACTTTTTGGAACACCCAAAAAAAATCCCTGGTGAAAAATTCTCTTACCTTTTCGCGAAGCAATAAAAGTTCTTTGTTTTGGAATCTCCGGAGACATTTGGAGAATTTCGAGCACAGATCATTTATGTACTGTCACAAACCTACAACAAGGCTAACATGGTTTTTCAAATCGTCAGGGTGCGGGGAAAAACGTCCCTGATCAGAGCATTATACTGTGCTTCTCTGGGCCAAATTCCGGTCCGCAATTGCGTCTCGACACGCTTTGCGGCCGCGCGCTTTCGAGCCGAAAGAGTTTCCAGCGCCGCAGCAGCCGTTCTGTTGACTCTAGGTGGGTTTTGGAATTTGGAAACTAAACGAAATTGGAGAAAACTGTGTAAAAAGCCACATCGAGTCGGCTTTGGCGCTGGAAACTCGACAGACTCGAGCGCCTGCGGCCGCAAAGCGTGTCGAGACGCAATTGCGAACCAGACTTTGGCCCAGAGAAGCACATTATACAGGTTTGGAAACCTTCTACTATTGAGGATGATCGAATCGAATCATTGAGATCAAGACGATACTCTAGATGTGTTTGCCAAAGCATTTTCTAACCGAGGGATACCTTCCCAGATATGAGAGTCCCAGAAATCGGACTATGGAGCGGTCCTCACATGATCAATGACAAGGCGGACGAGTGCTGCGGATGTAGGCGCCTGGACTAGAATTTTCGACGCGGCTCAACACTCAGAACGTACAGCGTGGGCGGACCAATGCACTATCTATTCAAAACAAGCAAAAGCGAATTCAGAAAAACAATCCTATCATTCGAAAGGTAGAGAAAGATGCAAGAATTCATTATGGGCGAAATTATAGACTATCCACAATAATCAAAGCGTTCCACGACCTCGAGCATCATACAAGCGCTCACCTTCAAAGAGAATTGTGATGTCTCCAATAAATTCAAACCTTTTCCAGCCAACAGGTACATGCCGTACTTGAAGCAACTTTTCGGATACTTTCGCTCTTCACAGTTCTGCTTGAAGAGAGTAAACGCAGCCTTGAAGTTCTGCTCGAGCGCCTCCATATATTCGCCGAGCAGCTGGCACGAGTCAGCTCGCTTTTCCTTAAAAACAACTGTCACCTGCCAGGAGATACACCTTTGGATCATTGCCACGAGTTTAAAAAACTGCCATCTTTCACTTCTGTCCGCAGATGTAGCAATGATCTCATGCATCTTATTTACACAGAGGTCAAAGCCTACCACATTTCGCGGTTACCACATTAGGGTTACAATGTCAGTATATAACATTCTTCCTCAAATGTTTACTCCCCTTCGAAACACATCCACCAGAGAGGTATATTCCTTATGGGAACGAATTCCCGCTCCGCAGTTGCACGACGGCCGCTGTTGCACCACGCAACACGATGATAATCGTGCTGGTACCGCATGGTCCCTCAACGATCAAACTTTGTCCCAGCACGAATATCATATTGTGGCGCGCTGCAACTGCGGTTGTCCACAACTGCCGAGAGGAATTTCGTTCCGATAAGGACAGTAACCATCAGAGCTCCAAGGTTAAAGTATAGAAGCATTCTTACGGAGTATTTCAGTGGCAGTATTCATGAAACTAAGGGAGCCTCCCAAGAAGGTTTCTAAAACCAGCCGATGTATGCAGCGGGCAGACTTAGGACAGTCCCGGGAGGCTCCCGTAGTATAGCTGTTAGTTGTGCCATTCGAATAGATTCTAATCGATATATTTGAATAATTGCCATTCGAATACGTATTCATTACCGTAATTTCTAAAATCGCACTATTCGAATACTATTCAAAAATCGGACCTCACAAAAGGGGGGTATTCGGATCTATTCAATAATCAGACCTCTAAAAAAGGGGTATTCGAAGAGGAACGGTATACAGATTTGGGGATCCAAACGGCTCATTCTTGTTTGAACACGATGACAAGTCTTAACACTGTGATAAGCATCAGAGCGTAGCTTGATATGGGGTTTATCAACACGTGATCACGTTATGACGTGCTTATCACGTGCACAGCCATTATAAAAAGCGCCTCTTCTCACTCGAGTCTTCATTCGGCATTCTGATGCCGGCCCCGGAAGGTGACCTCTAGTCACCTTCCGGAGGCCAGCATATTTTTGACCGCTGGGGGATAGAGGTATCCTCTCGGCTGGGGGAGGGGGCGGTTTTTGCAGCGATCCGCGGGGAAGGTAATTTCTCACCGCAGACCGCGGCGAAGATTACGCCCTTGTCGTGGACCCACCTTCTGGGACCGCGACAACTCAGGGCGACATGCTTGTGGTGAGTGTTAAAATCAATAACCCGTGAAGTCAATGACGTCATCGTTCGGCTGCTCGTTGGGGGTCTCCTGCTAGAAATTTAGGTAGCGTCCCGACCGTGATTGTGACGTCATCACGAGCGTCGCGATGCTGTACTCCCGCTGCCCTTTACCGTAAGACTCCGCGTAGGTCTATGTTTGGAGTCTTACGCGGAATCAGGGTCAAGCGGGGCTATGCGTAATTTTTCGAAATCGGAGCGACCTTTTTTCAAAAATTTTTTGCGATCCCCCTACCCGAGGCGCGATTTTCGCGATCCCTCCTCCCCGAGTCCGGCCAGTTTATAGTTGATTACTAAAAGTGTCAGACACCAAAAATTAGTTTAGTAAATGAGCCCAAGCGCCTAAAACCGAATGCTACGATCATTCCCTTGGGGAACAAAAGAAATCGAGAATTTATGAGATATCCACGAGACTCTCATTTTTGGAGCGAAATTTTTGCGATCCCCACTAACATTCCCTTTCGAACCCAAATTTTTGCGACCCCCCCGTTGCTTCCAGTAAAACGCTACCGTCATGACACGGCACACAATATCATGAGGCACTAGGCACTACACACTCGAAGACGCGATGAATTTCAATTTCGGCGACGCGCAAATAAGTGAAAAATCGCCGATTTCTTCAATGAAAATACTGTGATTGGTACACTTTTCGATCATACAAATTCGACTTGATTCAACTTCGACACAATCAGAATTATTTCTGCTTGGGCGCTATTCATACTCCTCAACGCCAGCGCGTGATGCGCAGGCGTGGCGTTGGTGTATGAATGGCGTGACGACACGACCACGCGGCACATGACGCCTGCTCCGCATCTGACGCCCGCTCCGCAGTTGCTTATCAATACACCACCAATTTCATCGCGTTTCGTAATATTTGATTCCAGTATTATCCTTTGCTATTACGCTGGTGATTTCATGCACCGAAATCGCGTGGTTTTCATAGTCTCCGCAAGCGCGTGACACGCGTAACGCGCTTACGCTGGCGAGTATGAATTGCACCTTACAACGACTCGTCGGAACATTGTTATCTAGTATTGCTGCAGAGCTCGTCCAGACACCGAGCCCACCAAACTTGTTAATCTTTCGCGTTTGAACAAGAATGAGCCGTTTGGATCCCCAGAGCTCTCTACCGAACGTCGGTATTCGAATCTATGCAACAATCGAAGCCTACTATACTAGCCTAATGAACATTCGAATAGTTACAATTTCGAATGGTTTCAAATAAATTTGCCCCGTCGCCTCTATTTATGGTGTACGGTAGATGACGGTGTGTTCCATTGGCAGGTATGACCACGTCGAAGCTCAGACATTTGGGTTCAGCAGGCCGGGAACCCGCCAGACAGCAGGCGGGCACCCAGACCGCGACTGCCAGCAAAGATGCCCCGGCCTGCCACTTCCGCGCTATAGCGGGCAGGCCGGGGCACAATCACAGCACGCCGAGAAATTTCCTCAGCACCATCGATTATACTATTGATTCCTCCCATTACAATGTCCGTGATCCTCTCCCACACCACGGGTGCTACATCACCTTTTCCAAAAATTACTGCTAGGACAATCCATAGCGGATGTCCCCTTCCAGTCTACTCAGCAGACGTGGGATCGATCTCAGGTACGGGATAGGGGCTCTCTACACGCCGATGGAGGAGTTGCCTCGCCTTGTGCGGCTCTAATTCCACTCGGGACCCTTTCGCTTGCGTTGGGTAGCGTGACGCGCCAAACTGCAAAAACGGGACAACTCCTCCGTAAATGTGTAGAGCCCCTATCCCCTCAGGTGCCACCCGTACGGAGTGCGCGATGGTAGTTTAACTTGGCTACTCATGCCAGCCGCGGAGTTGCCATAAAATCGCTTATCGTATGTAGCGCGGGTTTAGATCTGACGTTCAACGTGTCATGCAATTTGTCGAAGCTGACATATTTTTCCTTTCAAAGCGGCGCGTACATGCGCAGCGGCCGAACTGCCTCGGCATGCTCGCTAAACTTTCCCGGCCTGCCGATTGCGAGTCTCAGCGCTTTCCTACGCTTCCGGCCTGCTGTTTACCACAGAGATTTCCCCGGCCTGCCGATGCCGAGTGTCCGAGAGGATTTCGAAATCACTTGGCCCCTCGCTGCGTGCCCCACAATTCAAAAAGTGGCGTCTTCATAAGAGCGTGGCGGCTCGATTTCGAAACATATCCTAATATCTGTTCGAGATTTTGATCCGATTGATGTCGCCCGGATTTTCTCATGTGGTCATCCTCTTTTTCGAAGGCAAATCAAGTTCTATCCGTGTGTTTGTGAGGAGCGAAGGTAGAAGCAGCGGGAAAGTGTGAGGGAAGAGGACGCCGCATACACGCACACACGATCAGTGGAAGTAAGTTTCACTTCGAACTAGAGGATCCACTGACAGCTCACTTGGCCTGTTTTCAGTCTGTCGCTTTGAAATCATTCAAATATATTCGAATCGAATTTATTCGAAATTCGGACCTCAAAAAAAGGTTCACTCGAACATATTCAAAAATCAGACCTCAAAAAAAGAGGCCATTCGAATCTATTCAAAAATAGGACGTTAAAAAAGGGGGTTATTCGAATCTACTCGATATTCGGTCTTGTCGTCCAGGGCACAACTATATCACGCAGTTTGATTAATACAGGCACAAGAACAGACTACATTTGGACATTCTTGTGGTCGAAAGATTGGGAGACGATTTTTCCCCAGTCTTCAGCTTTCAAACCAACCAACGATGAAATCTTCAACGTTTCATTTTGCTACAATTTAATACGAGGGCGTCAGGTGACAAGTTTAATTTTGAAGATTGCTTGGGCTCCTCAAGCAGTTCCAAACACTGGGGTAGGGCTTCATCAACAACAAAACCATGGTTCAAAGGCAGCATACACGCCAGAAAAAATTATTTGAGGTATACTCTGTCCCGAACGAGATGGCAAGCGAAGAGTTCAAAGAAGCAGCGCTCCCTCTGCGTCTCTGTCGTTTTTGGAATACGGTAACGCGTCGCGTGCGCAAACCACGTGCGCGACAGCATCTGGCTAACCGTGACCCAAAACAGAACGCATCGAGTTTTTCTGGCTCTCAGATCTTATTTCCGCATATCTCATCATTTTTGCGTTTTTGCTGAAAATGCCCGTAATACTCACTTTTGATGAAGATACTCTTATTTACGTGGCAGGTATGGTGTTTCAGAAGTGGATTCTGTCTTGGATTACGGCAAGACAGATGCTGTGTAGCGCACGTTATTTGCGTGCGCGACGCCTTACCGTAATCCAAAAACATCAGAGGTGCAGAGGGAGCGCTCCTGCTTAAAACTCTTCGCTTGCCGCCTCGTTTGGGACAGAGTATAGTGACGCTAATACAGTCATAGGGCCAGTACTTGAACGCTTGAAAACCTCGAAAAATCTGCCACAATGAGCGTATTTGAGCCACCAGATCGTGAAGACCAGGCTCAGGCGTACGAGATGACGATCACTGAGGGGGGGGGCACAGCCTTAGGTGCCGGGGAGGGGGGCGCAGGCCACCGCTCCGTCATCATGCCAAAAATTTCCCTCCTACCGTACCGAGCAGATTTTTTTCTCGCAAAAACGGCGATTTGTGGCAGTTCAATCAAAAATTGTATATTTAAACATCAAAATCCCTCATTGTAAACTGATCAGACGGTCACCATAAGAGAAATCTGACACGTTTCGACCTGTGGTCATTAGGAATCACAGAAAGAGATATCATCCTTCTCCTCTTTGTAGGAAGCGGCAGCGCAGCGACCTAACGTGACAGCACTCGATCGATGTTCATGTCTATCATTACCTCGCTTCTATGCGTGCCACCTGCGTTCGCCGCGGCTACCTCTCAACCAGTGATCGACGATACAAGTATTAAGACCAAATACCGGAGTCAGAAAGACTTATCACATACCAATGCACTGGCCTCACTAACAGAAACATGAAAATTCTGAAAATTCATTCTGTCAATTTTGGAGTTGGGGCGATGGGGCGCTCTTGTCTGGAGATGTAGAGGACCGTCTGCAGAGGTCGAAAAATAATTCTTCTGGATCGGGCTGTTGTACTGTTTATTTTGAAGAGAACCTTTAAAAAAAGCGGACGGCCTAGTCCCAGGTCGATCCGACCATTTTGAGCCGATTATGGCCGGTGTGACTTGACCTATAACGCCCGTTTTTGCTGAAAAATCGTTTGGAAGCATTGTTCCGAAGAGACCACTCAAATTGGATCACACAAGGGGTTAAAGTCACACAAGGATCACACAAGCACACACGCTGAAAGCGTCCCTTTTCGGTATAGTAGAGGCAAGCAATCTCAATATCCTCAGCATATTAAGAATCTGATAGAGCAGAAATCTCGGCTTTTCTCGATTCTTTCAAATCCGTTACAACATCATTTGTACAAAAAAGTTTGCAAGGACATAAATCTCCACGTGAACACGGCTAATCGCGAGCGTCGTTTGATAGGACTTAATAGGAATGCCTTCTATAATTATCTGAAATCCAAAATCAAAGCTGTTTCGAAACCTTCTGTGATATACAGCGAAGATAGTAGGCCTTTGTACACTGATCAGGACAAGGCAAAAGCACTAGGAATCTATTTTGCTTCAGTTTTCGTCACAGTAAGCGACGAAGACATCACACAGTTCAATTTTCGAGAGTCCTCTAAAACTTTTGGTGTTTCGACACGCTGCCCTGATATTATGCTAAGCCCTTCTGACGTTTTGAAGGTGCTGAAAAGCCTAAAGTCTTCACTCTCTTGTACATATGATGGCATACCGCAGATCGTTTTTAAAAACTGTGCTCTTGCTTTACAACATCCTCTGACTTTTGTCTTTAATGCTTCTCTAGCATTTGGAGAGGTTCCAGACATTTGGCGTGATGCAATTGTGACCCCAATTGCAAAAACCCCAGACGCATCTTCAATATCGCAGTTTAGACCAATAAGTATTTGCCCAATCGCAGGAAAAGTTCTTGAGAAACTCATCTGTGAAAGACTTTTGGAGTGGTTTACGCGTCAAAAATTCTACCGATGGAACAACACGGCTTTCTCCCAGGTGCATCCACGACAACATTAGTTTCCGATTCCCTTTCGACTGGCTAGGGCTGTGAACAAGGGAAAATCAGTGGATATAATATTTTTCGATTTATCCAAAGCGTTCGACAAGGTCAGTCACTCCAAACTTCTTCACAAACTTGAATCTCTAGGAATACGCGAGCAACTACTGAACTGGTTGAGGACATACTTGCACAATAGACATATGACGGTCAAAGTAGGCGAGGCTTATTCTGACCGTCACTTGTGTCCAAGCGGTGTACCTCAGGGCGGAGCTCTTTCGCCACTTCTATTCCTTGCATACACAGCTGACCTTCCTGGGGTACTCAAAGTAAATCCTGCTGTCGAAGTAAAGATGTTTGCAGACGACATCAAGATATACTGTGCGTATGATTTGAATGGTCAAAATACAGCTCATGCTAATCTGTGCCTCTCAATTCAGAGAATGCTGGAGTGGTCCTATGAGTGGGAAATTCCTGTCAACCTGTCCAAAACAGTCTTCTTTCACTTGGGTCCTACGTCGCCCTTGGCATACAATGTGGATGGCTGTAGCTTGAAGATGGAAACTTGTGTCAGGGATCTCGGCATTTTGATCGATAACTCATTGAAGTTAGGCAAACACGTAGAAAGTGTTGTAAACAAAGCTACAAGAGCTCTGTTTATGATTTTAAGAAATGTTCAAGTTAATGAGCCTTCAGTTTTAACCACGTTGTACAAAACCTATGTTTTACCCCATCTTGAATACGGGTCACCCGCATGGAACCCAACTATGAAAAAGCAGACCCGGATGTTGAAAAGAGTTCAACAAACATTCACAAGATTGGTATTTTATCGAGCCTTCCCGAATTCAAACAACCCTGAGGAACTTCCCTCTTATAGAGATCGTCTCCGCGCGCTCAATTTGAGAAGCCTGAAGTACAGAAGAGTGGTGCATGATTTGGTCTTCTGCTTCCGTATTATTCGCATGGAAGTAAGACTCAGAGCTAGTAAGTACTGGGTGTTCAAGCCGTGCAACGGAAGAAGGGGCGGATTCGCGCTTCACCATCCAAATCTAAACAGGCACTCTTATAAATTGGTGTACAATTCATTCTTTTTCCGTAGCGCACGGTGGCTAAACACTTTACCAGTTGAATTCATATCATGCAAAGATTCTCAAAGTTTCCGTAGAAAGCTAAAAGGGATAAATCTTTTGGATGTATTAAAGATTGAGGATGTATAGATAACTCAGTTTTTTCCCTCAATTGTCAGTGACCGTTTCCATTCAGAATTCGATGCTATCTCAGTTATTGACCAGCACTACTACGCCAACTGGATTGATGGTTTTTTTCTCGTCAAAATGGTCGCATTGGTGAAGGGTGTAATGAGACTTGCGAGGACTATGGAGTTGCAGCCGGCTATCTTTTGAAATATTGATAGTTTTTTCCGAGCTCTTAGCAAATACTGCGGACATTTTTTGCTTTATGGGAACCACTGATAAATACCGACCTATTTTCATGAATTGGTTTCGAATTTAGAGTGAGTGCTCCCGCTTGAACTGTATTTTCTCGGAAAAAAATATTGCGAAACTGCTTCTTTACTCGCCGCAGGCTGGTTGGCCACCTTACCGGTCCCATGTGGGAAGCCAGTAAACCCATGACCCGAAGTTCCGGTAAGGTCCAATGTGCCATAGCTGGCTGGCACGGCAACCTTAGCTTCGTTGGCCTGTAGAGAGATGAAGTCCCACGGCCATTTTCATTTTGAAACGAAATTTAAAAAAAAATATGCTCACGCATATTCAACCATTTCTGCAAAATGTGCCGGTGTTTCGAACTCCGATGCCTCTTAGTTCTTTTCTCTACCGTTGTTGTTGTCTGCATTGATCTAGTTGCCGATGGTTTTATTGATTTTTGTTGATTTTTTTTTGATTTTTTTTTTGTTTTCCTGAGCATGGAATATATTTCTTCTTAATGGTCAGCTAGTTGTTTATTGGAGCGTTCTACGGAACGTAATAAATAAATAAATGAATAAATAAATAAAAGTCACAATCTCGATGGGAGGGGGGCCGCATCGGATCCGAAGCAAGAGGAGGGGCCGCACCTCTCACGGATCGATCACACCGCCATGCCCTACCCTGGTGAAGACCTCGCCCATTTTGTGCCACACTCCGCCCTACCAAAGGAACACCCTTCACATAACCTCCCGAACACAATAAGTTCGGCTCATATTTTGAGGCTTCCAACCGCGTAAGCGTTCGTATAGAGGCCGAACTCATTACCGTCTCCATCTCATCTACCTTACAAGCTTGTATGCTGCCCTGAAAATAGACCCGAGCGGCCAGATGAAGGTACAAAGCAGTGAGGAGTGCGAGTAGCTCGGGGTAAAACACGAAACCACAGGTTTATCGTTGAATCCTGGCCCTTGTCCATCGGAAACTGCATCAGGTACCGCCCGTACGTTCCGGAAGAGTATCTCATCTTCAAGGTTTCGAAGTGCTACAGTTATTGTACTGTTTTTTTGTGATACCGCAACTGCTTTGGCACTTGTGAGACTTGAAATTTGAAATCATTACCTCATAGCATCCATATCGATATTCTATTCCTATGTTCTTCACATACTCCTTTCTCTCCTGCTGAATTTTTTCCACTTCTGCAGGATCCATTGCGATTAACTACTTTCGAAAATAAATTACAAGAATGAAAAATAAGCATAGCAGGAAATTGGACAAGAATACTATGTAGAAAACCTCTATGTGCACCACAAAAGCGAGAAGCACGAAATATTTTTATTATGAACACCAAATCGATAAACATTTCATAAATACACTCTAATTGTGAGAAAAGAACACCAGTATAGTTAACGCACAGCAGAACAACGTAATTCAGTATGTGAGTGATGGTCGCCGAGAACGCGGCCATCATCCAAATCAAGCGTACTAAAACCAAAATCCTTCATATGGAAGCAGAACATTCTACTGAATTTCGAAGTGCAAATCGCGCCATCAGGAAAATGGCAGTCGGTAACAAACCAAAAAAGACAGACATAGTGATTTCAGTTGGAAAAACGTAGACCCACGAAGCAAAAATGAGTAGATCACATGTCATCCTCCTAAAAACCAACGATAAAAGAAGAAACACGGTACAAGAGGAACAGTAAGATAGGTTCAAAACTTACACTCATTCTGTTCAGAATGTAGTCTATGGCCATCTCCTCATTCTTATCGCACGCCAAATATGCCTATAAAATATTAGAAATAGACATTCACAAGGGAAGTGTTTAGAGTGGTAAACGCATCTGCGAAAACGACTACTATTTTCAATATCTCTTGGCCCTCCATAGTAAAACTGCGCAGTATCCCGCCCCAAGCTGCAGGTACCAAGACGTTATAAGCGTTTTCAAGCTTCGAGCAAAAGTGCAAACCGAGCATTTTTTTGTTTCAAAAAATTTTCTCGGATTTCGCTCAAAACATGTAAGGTTTTAAGGTTGTATGTAAGGTTTGATGAGGGTGCTGAAAACGAATTTGGGGTCCAAGTTCCGAAATCCTTAGGTTTACTGTAGGTTACGGTAGGTACAATGTCATTTAGGAGGCAAAACCTGGCTCACCACTTCGACAACTGACGAATGGTCATTAAATTCGTATTCAGCACCCCAAATAAACCTTGCATAGACAGACATTTCGAGTCAAATCTGGGACTTCGACCAAACTACCGTATACCCAACCGCAATCTACCGCGAGCTGACGATAATCGATAAACGGACTTCAGATTTGTGTTCAGCACTCCAAATAGCTCCTATAGAATCACTATTTTATGCCATTTCTGTCGCAGCGTTCCGGAAACCGTCAAAAGTCACATTTTGCCCTGAAATTTTCCCCCAATATTTAAACTTAAGGCTTTAAACGAATTTAGTCGAAAACTTTGGGAAATCAGCAGATGAACCCCAGATTCGTGATCAGCGCCCCAAATGACCCACCTGGGAGGATTTAAAGCAAATCTGAAACATTTTTTTAACGCTTTCAGAGCCCTACAATTGGTACGCCCATCCGAAAATCCGTCCAAAACGCTATCAGTCTGTACAAAGTTGAGAATGTACCTTCACCCAAACTTTGCTCAGGGGGTAGTTTTAGGAGCTGAACACAATGATGTGGTCCGTTTCCGCATTTTCCGAAAACTAGCGCGCGTAGCACAAAAACGGCGGTTTTCGTTCACCTCTTGGAACCTGCAGCTCGGGGCGGGATACTGCGCAGCTTTACTATGGAGGCCTAAGAGACACTAACAACACAAGTCGTTTTTCCAGATGCGTTTACCACGATTAACACTTTCCTTGTTAGACACACACATACACAAAGTTTATAATAGCAATGAGCTTTTCAGACTGGTCACCGATAGCATATTAAAAATATTCTCAATATTTGACCTTTAATTCATTATACTTTCTATGCGGAAAGAGATAGTATATATATATATATATATATATATATATATATATATATATATATATCACTCAGAGAGTGAAATGGTTACCTCAATTATCAATCCATCAGGAACTCGGAATCCCATAGATTTAATACGCTGAATAGCTGCAGCTTCTTGCTCTGTTAAATCTATCACATGACGTTCACCACCGAAAGGATTTGGGTTTGACCCGGCTTCGGCTCCGGCAGCAGGCTGAAATGGATCACTTGAGTTTTCAATTTATGACATTACAACATAGATCTCACCAAACTCACTGAGAACTACGCCAGGCGCTAACAGCGATTTTCGATGAAATATCGCCAACAAAGAGAAATTTATCATTAGCCTGGTGCTGCGCAGGCTTCATTTACAGGTATTTATCCATTTATAAAGGTTTATCTGAACGGAGTGATACTCGTTCCTCAGAGCCTCCAATACCTAGTTAACATTATGAGCAGGTAGCCAGCTGTCTCGAAAAAATGCTCACTCGATGCAGAAAAAGACGTTCTTCAAGGCAATTCGGGCAGAATTCCAATTCCGAGAGTTCCCGCTAAACCGGAGCGCACGCCACAGGTTGTCCTAGGAAACGTGCGAAACCCGTAGGAAAAAAAACGGTCTTCTTCATGTTGTCTGAGCCATCTCAGCGAGGCAATGATGGACAAAAGCGAGCCCATCGTTCAAGTTTTCAGCCACTGTCCGCGCGTTCACCACCACGCGCGATTGATATCGTCGCGCAGCAGAGCCATGACTGCCGCCAATGCAGTGACACCGCCGCATGGCTGCGAGGCGACCACCCACATGCCGGAGAAACATCGAAAAGGCGTGACAATGCTGTGAATACCGTTATTCTTCACTTATAGGCCATTTTCTACGTGGGTAACTGCTCATAGCTTACAAGACTCCTACATGAGGTTCACCTTGTACACGTCGACCTATCTAGCACAAAATTTGGGAAAATCCTAACGTGACCGAATCTTGCCTTCAAGATCAGGAGCGTGCACAGCTCAAGTCAAAACTGAATTCCCATCACTTACCGGGACTCGGTGCGGGGACTCGGTGTGCATTTGCCTTTCTAGGTCGCCAGCTCGCGTGCCGCGCCATAGATCGATACGGGCAAGATCAATGGATCACTTCATGAGCGAGCGCGTCGCGGGCGGTCTTGCTGTAGCCGACTACACACGGGCAGGACGATATGTGCGCGCGATACATTTCTCCAAGTCTACCCAGCGCTCCCTCTCTGTTTCTCACCTTTGCTCCAGACACGCATGCGAAGCAATCATGGGATTTTCGTTTTGACACAGATTATGTATGATCTCTAACTAACTAAGGAACCTCGCAGGGCCATCCCCACCATTTCAAAGAAGATGAATATTTTCTGGACAATTCTGGCTAGCTGTCTCCGAATATGACGTCGGATTTAGCTGCGGACACAGCTGAACCAAAATATAAGAGTTTTTGAAGCTTTGCTAAAAGGTAAGGACCGTGTTTGAGAACAATTTTTCGAATTCGATTCAAAACCTTTTTTTTGGAGGTTATTTCAAGAGCTGAACGTGAATCTGGGATGGTTACTGTAGGTTACGTTAGGCATAATGCCTTTTAACTGGCGTTACCTACCTTAATGTTTCGCAAATCGAAAAATCGACCACAAACTCCTGTTCGGCTTCCCAAATAATTTTCGAGCCAAATCTGGGACTTTGAACAAGCTACCGTTGTTGACCAAGCAGTTGACCAAGCTTTCAAAGGTATACCCACCGTAACCTACCGCAATCTACCACAAATCGATGAACGGATTGCAGGTTCGTGTTTAGCACTGCAAATAATCCCCAGAGCAACAATTTGAGCCACATTTACCGGAAATCGTCAAAAGTCGCGATTTGCCATCAAATTTTCCTCCGATTGGAAGCTTTGGACGAATCAAGTCGAAAACTTCGGAAAATCGACAATTGAACTCCGATTCGTGATCAGCGCCTCAAATAAACCACCTGGAAGGATTTTGAAAGAAATCTGGAACATTTTTTTGGAAACGTTTTCAGAGCCTTCTATTTGGTATAAATAGACACCCGTACAAGTCCAAATGGGGTAGTTCTCGGCGCTGAACACAATTGTGAGGTCCGTTTCCGGATTTTCCAAACACTAATGCGCAATTTTTTTAATAGAAAAAAAGGCGCTTAGCAAACAATTAGGGGCTTCTAGTCTTTTAAAATCTGTAACTCATGGATCTCCAGCTTATTCTTTTGGAAATTAAGAAACCGACTTAGTATTCAAGCTGAGTACGTCAAATAACCATTCATTGACATTTTTGAGATAACCCATTAGAGAACTACAAACGTCACGTTCAGCTCAGCTGCAAGAAATACGAATTTTGACAGGCTATAACTTTTTCGCAGATGTCTGTAGCGAAATCCGAGTTCAGACTCGAAGGGAGCGTGCCAGAGCCGACTAGAAAACATTCTTCAGTTTTCTGATCCGTGGGAACACCATGTGAGGTTCCCTAGTAAGGATAGTCCAGAAAACGAAATGGTGTTTTGGAGAATATTACTTTTTTTTTAGATTACACAACTGGAAAATATTTTCACCAAACTTTGTCCGAAGAGGCTATTTGGGGAACTGGGCATGAAGCCTGTTTTCAGCTTATTAGAAAATTTCGGTGGTCTCGTAGGAAAAAACCGGTTAGGTCCGTGGCTTGCCTCCTCAAGGAAAAACATTTAAATCGCACCCGCGTCTGGCGCGCGCGGCTTACATCTCACCGGCGGCTGGCGGTATGGTAAGCAGATTAGCTGCTCTCTTTTGTCGGCCTGAATTGATCAGCGGGTCGGCGCACGCGACCGCCGCGCCAGCAGCGGGTGAGATTTGAATGTTTTTTTTTCTTGAGGAGGCAAGCCACGGGCCTAACTGTATCTAGTTAGATTAGCTTACTGTTCTTATCAGAACGAAAATCCGCTCCTTAGTTGCGTAGAACCGCTGCTGCAGCACGCAAAACCTTGATAATCGTGTTGGGACAAAATGTAGTCATGCCGGTACCCGATTGTCAACGTGCTGCCTGCTGCAACCAGAGTAAGGCATGGCGCTGTGATAGGTCGCTGAGAGGTGCGGCCCCCTCCCTTCGGTATAAAAACTCTTACGGCTTCCCAGATGGGTCGTGATTATGATCCATAAAAAATTGGCGAAATTTGATGATTTTGTGAATAAACCAAAAAATATTTATACTTCAAACTAATTTTCGAATCAATTTTTCACCGCGATTTTTTTCTATTCTTTTTCATCAACTTTTGTACCGCCTATAAGGACTATTTTTCCTGGTGACCAGCGAAAGCTGCGGCCCCCTCCCCATTACCGGGGCTCAAAGCTGCGGCCCCCCTCCGTGACCATCACAGCGTGAGCCTAACCCTGGCTGCAACTGCGGAGCGGAGCTCGGATACGAACAGTACACTAATCTTCCAGAAAACAGTGCAGACCTCACATCCATGTTTAGCGCCCAAATTAACCATCACGGGCGACGTTTAGGATGGAAATTTTCAAGCTCGAAAAAAGCAAGAAAAAACTTTTAGCCGTTTTCTTTATGTTCAGATGCATTGGGGAAGCTTGAAAGTGCTCAGCAGAAAATTTTCTGGCGGTTTACAGCTGATTTACGGGGGAATTACCGCTACCTAGTGGTAAATGCTGCTTTTTACCACAGAATTACGTCTAGATAGCGTTCTGACAGAAATTCTGCCAGAATTCCAATAAATTACCAGAAATTGTACCAGAATTTTCTCGAAATTCAACGTAATCCGCCCGAAAAAATGCGATTTCTGGTAGAGTGATTTTTCCAAGCGACTAGTGTTAAACTTCCCGTAAATTTGAAATTCGTCCTGAGCGAGCTGCATAAAACTCACATGAAGTGTGTCTTGGCTCACAGAAAGTGGGCAGGACCTCACAGAAAGTGTGCAGGACCTCACAGAAAGTGTGCAGGACCTCACAGCAAGTGAGCAGGACCTCACAGAAAGTGTGCAGGACCTCGCAGAAAGTGTGCAGGATCTCACAGAAAGTGAGCAGGACCTCACAGAAAGTGTGCGGGACCTCGCAGAAAGTGTGCAGGATCTCACAGAAAGTGAGCAGGACCTCACAGAAAGTGTGCGGGACCTCGCAGAAAGTGTGCAGGATCTCACAGAAAGTGAGCAGGACCTCACAGAAAGTGTGCGGGACCTCGCAGAAAGTGAGCAGGACCTCGTAGAAAGTGTGCAGCACCTCACATGAAGTGTGTATTGGTTCACAGGAAGTATGCAGGACCTGACATGAAGTGTGCAAGACCTGACAAGAAGTGTGCAAGACTTCACATGAAATGAGAAGGATCTCATGTGCAGAATATCAGGACACGCGTCCAGGACTTCATGGTTAGTATTTTAAATCATAATTTTATCTATTAAACTTTATGAAGTTACACACGAATCGAAATTCGGAAACATTGATGGCAACTTTTACTTGTTTCTTTATATTTCTGTTTTTATAAATTCAAACTTATTTTTTAAATTTATAATCGCAAGCTTGTTTACATCTCTCTCGGAACAAACTCAGTTAGAAATGAACAAATGCAAGCCAGTGAGATATCGTCTTTCCCCAGCATGAAGGATGACCAGAGCCGGGTCAAATTGACGCGTCCGGCTGCGCTGCACAAATGGAGCAGATGAGAAGCCACCGAAGAATTAGTTTAGAGGTGTTTCGCCGTTGACTTTTCGAATACCGTTTTTGAAAAAATTTTTAATCTACCGGACTTGATCATATGAGAATAATTTCAATTAATAGGGAATTGTTTGGTGACACTTAGAAAACCGATTTCCAGTCACCTTCGATCCGCTCTAAACGCGCAACACGGCCGCCTACGTCTATAGTCGCTCTCTAGACGGCGGGCAGCCGCGTCGAATCCGGGGTTGCGCGAAAAAAAAACTGTCGATATGGCGCAGCGTGAATTTCAACATGGAAAAGAAATTTCATACATTACACAGGAAACATATTTACATTGAAACACAAATAATACACAACAATTTTGAATCGGTGAATGCAAACTCACTACATGAGAAAGCAATGAGAAGATAGAACATGATAGAGAAAGGTTTAGAAATCATAGAAAAAGAGGAATTTCTTAAATCACTGGCATTTTCCTGAACGAAAATCGTCCTAAAAGTGGGAGATAAACAAAAATATTTCCGATTTTCAAAATTAGTTCTCACATATGAAAATAGGAGGAAAGAGGATGGAAAGGAAAGAACGGGAAAAGAGAGATGAGGAGAGAGTGCTGGCCGAGGGAAAATAAAACACTCCTCCATATCAATGGTTTTTTTCCATGGGGGGTACGCAAAGCTCGACACGAGCAACCCCGGACTCGTAGCGGCTGCCCGCCGTCTAGAGAACGATTATACCTACACCCAGCACCGCCAAGCTTACTGTCTCTGACGACTTTACAAAACTGAAAGCATCTCGCCTCCAAGGAAACATTATTGAAAGCGTTCAATAGAATGTCGAGAAGGTAACAACCTGCTTTTTTTGAAAAAAAAAGTTTCTGTTCATTTCACAAATTTTTTCCCGATGAATGATTTCAACCCAAGATTGGATCCGTGATTTTGTTCATTCAAACTTAG
The DNA here is from genome assembly GCA_029168955.1 of Aplectana chamaeleonis. Taxonomy (NCBI): domain Eukaryota; kingdom Metazoa; phylum Nematoda; class Chromadorea; order Rhabditida; family Cosmocercidae; genus Aplectana; species Aplectana chamaeleonis. Next base: position 110,728 of record JAPDOI010001289.1, on the reverse strand, counting down.
GTTTTATGAGCAGATTGTGTTTGTATAATGTTTTTTTTTCGAAATTTTTAGAGGCGAGAAGCGATTTCTGGAAAGACGATTGATAAATGACTCAAAGGCAATGTTTGTAATAAAAATGCTTTTGTGCTGTCCTAGTGAAAATCTAGATCCAGCCATCACAAAGTAAAAAAAAAGTTGGAGAAAAAACGGTCAGGAACAAATTTTCGCTTGGTATCCGCCCGCTTCCAATTATCTTTATTTCTATAATTTCCTGTTTTTCCGTCTTCCATTTCGCTTCTGAAGTAATTGCTAGGCACTTCAAGAGACTACTGACTACTTTAGGAGCAAAATAAATCATGGATTAACAAGCATGCATGAAAATCTCGTTAATTAAAGGGGGCTTGCGGGCACCTGTAACTAACAGTCTGGACTTGTTTTTAGGCGTTTTCTCAAAAAAAATTTCGCTTATTCTCACTTAATTTTACTTTTGTAATTACCATCCATCATTTTCATGAAGAGAGCTCAAAAATCGTTTTTATCGCCAACTCAGAGTTTAATAAAAGGATAATATATCATGATGCCTCACATCAAATTTTTATAGCTAGCTGCTGCCCATAATGCAATAACTGCGGCAGTAATCAATTTGCAAAAAATCGTTCACAAATTCTCAAAAACAAACTCAATTTAAAAATAATTCTGGGAAAACACTAGCTTCAGTGAAAAATTTTTGGTAACCAAATGACTTGCTTTTGTTTTTGCAAATACCTGTCTCGGTTTTCTTTGAAAATTCCTAAAGATTATTGTTCTTCTAGAATTGAGAATCCCATGTTATACATTTTTGAAAAGCTTTATCAGGGCGCTGCTGTTGAAGTTAAGGTAAGACTGGATTTGTGAGGCAGACACTTTCGAGATCTCTGTTTGAGAGTGTAGGAATGACGTTGCCACATCAGAAAAATCGTATTGAAGCTTAAATAAGAAAAAAAACGGAATCAGACCGAAGGTTCAAGTACAATGACTTTATACCACTAACTAGTGAGTAATTATAAACTAGGGTAAGATATAACACAATGATGAATCCTCCGTAATCATGATTGTAAGGTGCTCTTGAACTTTAGTTTCTGAAACGGCCCCATTGATAGCGCACTGCTGTTGGACAAGGCCGCTGATCGCGCATGTTGAATGACATTGTTGACCCACAGCATATACGCTGCGCCGTCTGCCGACGTCAAAAGTTGGCTCGTCGCTTTAAGATTGGGGGTGAGAGATAGGAATTATGGTACAGACAGACCAAGACTTCGATGAGTTCCTCTACCGTCCCAGCGGACAGGTGGGTTGAAGCCCGAGAATTTTGGTTTGTGCATACAGTTGTACATGAGTATGACTGTATGTATTAAGATTTAATAAGCCGTATCAACAGCTGGAGGTTTGGGTATAGATTCTGGCAGAATGCTGAAGATTTCTGGCAGATTACTAGAAAATTCTAACAAATTACGAATAAATTACGAATCCTTTTGGGAGAAATTCCGCCAGAAAGGAGTGGTAAAGCTCTCGAATTTCCAGGATTTCGGGTAGAACCTTTTTGCTGAGTGGTTTTTCTCATGTTCCCCTACAAACCTCAACTTTTTTACGAACCCTCTTCTGCACTCGAGACACTACATACTTTGATTTACTGTTCTCGGCTCAAGCCATTCGCTCATAATAATAGGGTCTACACAAGACCGTAGGACCAAATCACGAAGTACAAAGGACTGGTGTCCCAGCAGTTACGAGGCATTGACCCAATCTCAAAAAAGTGTAATTGAAAAAATCTCTCCGAAAATATTGCAACTTTTTTCTTCAATCCGGACTGCTCAAAGTTTCATTGTGAAAGGATCGCTCAAAAATACTGGCCGACCCCCAGTTCGACTGGTCCTATTGACCCGAAAACGGCCGCTTTCATCGACAAAAATACAACGATGATATGTGTGATCATTTGTAGCCTCGACCTCAACGTGGTCAACGTGGTTTTTTTTTGGGGGGGGGGGGATAGAAGAAAAGGGGCCGCACAGGATTCCAGGATGGAAAAAAAGGTGGGAAGCACGCCCAAGAGACCGACCACGACGTCTTACCCTACACACATAAAAAGGCAAAGTCGAGATTTCTAAATAAAATATTAGTTTTGAAACTTAAACGTGTTTCAAATGGCCACTTTCTCCAAGCATCTAATCCCCTGTCAGCACAGAACATCTCAATTCCTCTATCTAGCTGCTGCAATTTATTCGGTTTAGCGCATCAAATGACAAATGCGAAGGTGTGAAAAAACTACGGTTGCGAAACCATTCGCAAACTGGACACCCGACTGGTAGCATACCGCACGTAATAAATGCGGACCTCCAAGATACGCACATCGAACCTTACACTGAAGACTCAACATTTGTCAGAATCCTGATATTTTCGATAATTTCACATGAGATAATTCCTAAATAATGTTCACTAGTAGGCGTTGAAGGCATCGTTCGCGCTCAAAACCAAGTTCCATTTTTAAGCTCAATTTCATGAATGAGCCCCTGGACCACGTCGGTGGAGTTTTCAGCGTCAAAAACATATGGCTCTGAAGTTGGAGTGATTCGAAATGACGATCCTCCACCAGTTTTCACCAACCATCTAGCACAAGGAACAGAAGCGCCATCGCAGGCGCAGATGATTCAGCATTTGAAATTTTCAATTCGGGAAATTCTAACATCCAAACTTGCCCAATGAATACTTCTTTTTTTAGAATAAGTTCCAGTAAGCGAAAGGCAAGAGAAACTCACCCACTTATCACGTTTTAAGCAAAAAACACATCCGACGTTTGTGAAAAAAAAACTTCCGACGTAGTGCAACTGACACACCGAAATCGACGGAGGGCTGGGAAGCGAATGATTCGAGATGTTTTAAAACGAGTTTTTTTTGCGAAAGTTGATGATTTTTTGCAGCCTTTCCACTCATATTCTGTACGTCAGAAAATCGCCTGAGCAAAAACATGAAAAAATTAGATACGGTTTTTTGCGCGTACGATGCCTTTAATAAGCTCAAACATCAAAATAAGCGAAGCTTTTGTTGTCACATTTGAAAGATTGGCCAATTACACCATCAGCTAAAACTACAGAAATTCAAGCATATGGATAACTCCAGAGCAGACGACCGCCCTGATTACAAGCAGAGCAGGGCCGAGCAGAGTTGCCACTCGGCGCAAAGGGAGGTCGGAAAATAATCAGAAAATTTGTGGAAACAAATGAAAATGGAGGGGGGCTCGTACGATTTAACCGAATTTTACCACAAATTTGATTTTTTCAACTTTCTCAAGCTCAAAAAGCTTAATGAATCTTTTACCTCATGAGGAGGCTCGTAAAAATTTAGGGAAATTCTTTTTGAAACCTTGGTCAACAGGGATGGTGGTAGCGACTTCGCCGAGAATTGGCGCAACGGAATGCTCAACACTGAAGCACAGTCGAAGAACTATAGGCTTCAAAGTCAAAAACTTGATCTAACAAGGGAAGGATCATTACACACCATGGACATTCCAAATGAAATATGCTTTCTAGAACCAATTTTCGACGTAGAATGCGAATTTTTGCACTGCAGCAGCGAAACGTTTCTCTCAATGGAATTACATGCGTTTTTCGCGCATATCCTCCACAGACGCAACATAAAGTGTAATCCATGAATCTTCGTCGCCTCCTGAAATACACCGATGTGTTTTCTACACCAGGAATCTTCCCCACCCCCCACAACACACTATGGGATTGATCCTAATGTAGAAATCACATCGCCGCATTTCAGGAAGCGACGAAGACTCCGAAACGAAGATGGATTATACGTTATGACGCGTGCACGAGTATGCGCAAAAAACGCATATTACTCCATTCAGAGAAACGTTTCGCAGCTGCAATGTAAAAATTCGAATTCTACATCGAAAATTGATCCTAGACACGCATATTTCATTTGGAATGGCCACGGCATATAATGATCCTTGCCTTGTGAACAAATTTACACGAGTCAATTCCACTAAATCGTTCATCTTCATGTCATATCAAATTCCAAGCAAAAGCTTTTCCGCGATACATCAGAGTTTTTAGATGTTTACTTGTGATCTCTCTACCACATGATCAGAACGGGTGAAGTAGGTGTTAAAGGCAAACTCATGTGCACACAGTAGGGATCACGTATCAAAGGTCACCGCTCTAGCAACTCACGCGTAAGCAAACATACCCGTCGAGCAGTGTTTGTACTGTGGTATCCGTACGGGAGAATAAAATTCAACTCAGTAGCTCAACTAGTTTCTCCAAACGAATTGACAGCTGCGATCTCAGCGAGAGCAAACAGCGTTCAATTAGATATAAGCGCGCTTGAGCAGGTCAATCCAAGCGATTCGCGCTCAACCACAATGAAGTCGACATTCTTCGCCCTCCTCCTCGTCGCATGCGCTGTCTTGTTGCAAGTCGATGCTCAGTACTACAGCTACGGATATCCTTATAGCTCCGGAGGTCTTTACGGTTATGGAGCATACGGCGCCTATGGATACTATGGATACCCCTCGTATGGCTATGGATATTATGGCAAGAGGGAAGCAGGATTCCAACCATCATCTCCACCCTCTCACTAATAAACTTTTTTATTGCCACGAAGGTGTGTTTGTAAACTTTCTCACAAACTGAACTGGCATTAGACGAAAAATTAGGAGATAGACCTTTGGAGTTCCTTACTCTTACAAAGGTTTGTATTTGCCTTTTTCTCTCTCACTGAAAAAAATGGAGTTCGCAACGAAACATTCGTCAAATTCCCGCGAAAGTGGCATTTTCAGTAGTCTGCATGACGACTGCCTAGACAGAAAACCATTTTTTTTTCGCAACCTTGTCTTACATATACCGACAACACACTTCTCTAAGTAAGTGAGACGGGTTTTCTTCAGGACAATAAGGGTTTTTTTAAAAAATGCTCATTGCCGTGAATACACTTGGAATTTCATCCAGAAACTACGAGACTACGACTTCTACAAATTATCGATCAACTTGTATTCATTTTGCGTCAGTCCGCACGTTAAAATAATAATTATACAATATATCACCCAGTAGGCGGGTTCAAGCTCGACCTCAGATGTCAGACAGGATTCGAAACCGCTTTCCGGGTGAAAGTGGTACCACCACACCACCGAAACCCACGCCAGCAATCAGCTGTTAATGACCGTCATCTGGCACGCACAAATTGACATTAAATTCAGCTGAGCAGAGATTTTTGAGGTTAATCCTTTTGGTGGGCTAAATAGCGTTTGTAGCGAACGTTTCTCGTCACATCACATTGTGTAATTTTTGAAAACTGAGCATTGGTTTGCGAGCCCAAGTACGACTCAGACAATCGCCACATTCAAGAGGTGGCGAATACGCATTCGACTTAAAGACAAGGCGGTTTAGAGCACAGTCAAGAAACATTCTGCTAAGAGAACACGTGCTCCTATTGTGTTTCAAATTACAGCACGTGTTCCATCAAATAAGACGTTTAATGCGTGCATGATACACTGTCAACTCGATGACAATACCATTTTTCAAAAAAAAACGTACGACGCACTCTTGAGGAGGAACAAAAATGTTGGCAGCGTCGCCGGTTCATTAACCCAAGTTTCCGGTACTTAGCACGCTCAGCCGCTGGCAGCCCCAGATGGCACACAGCGAGTTGGCCGCGCCGCACGTGGGTGTGCCGGCCGCGCCGCACGTGGGTGTGCCGGCCGCGCCGCACGTGGGTGTGCCGGCAGCGCCGCACGTGGGTGTTCCGGCCGCGTCGCGCGATGGTGTGCTCCTACGATAGCGGCGGACTATCATGCAGCACGTGCTCCTGCTATAAGCTTCCGCAGGACGTGCTCCTGCAGTGAAATTTTGCAGCACGTGCTGCTGTTTGGAGCACGGGCGCCTGCGAACGAGCCTTTCGATGGGCGTGGTCACTCAAATTGAATACATATTCGACACGCATTGAATGGTTTTCTGAGGATGTACCGTTCGAGAGCATGAAAGCCTTTCTGCCTGAAGCCCCTTTCTACTTCGAGAGAAACGTACTTGTGTCCGAAACAAGCTATGAAAATCATTTTAAATCTTCAGTATTGAACATGTTTAAGTGATCTTTTCACTACAAGGTACACTGACAACGCTGGCAAAGCTGATAGGACATCTAAATTCTTCGAAGATTACATAATAGCGTTAATAATCTCGACGAAGCGTGACTGAAGATATTTTGCGAATTTCGAAAAATTGTGACTACGTAGTTTTCCGACATATTCAAACGATTTCGGCAGAAAAACTTCTAAGATCACTATTATGAACAGGTCCCCACTCAGAAGTCTTTATTTTGTCATTTATCGATCAGTTTTTCAAAAATCGATGAAAATGACAAAGAACGAATTTTCGAAAAAAAATGTTCGACAATGAAAAAAATTGATATTATTGAGTAGGAACTTGCAATTAATATGTGCTTAGCCTCGAAGTTTCGCGCCCGACGCTAGGCGGATAAGGCAGACAAGGACGACGTTGCAATATCACAAAATTCCCCCTGACAGCTTTAACAGTAAATAAATGGTAAATGGTAGTGAACACAAGCACTAAAAATCCTTAGTAATCATGATTCACACTGAACTTCGAGAACGATAGGCTGGAAACCTTCCCTACAACCTAATTCTGCGTGAAGCCTTGGTTCCACCCACCGCTCAACTCGATCGCATTCAAAAACGAGTCCCGATAGTTGGGTGCCCTTCATATTGGGGTGATGCTGAATTGTGGAACGTTTTTATTTACGCGTTTTTCTATAGTAAAAATTCGCGTCAGGCTGGTGCACGAGGTGTGGAGAAGGCCAAATTTACTCAGATCCTCCCCCCGGGGTCAAGATTTGGACATTTTTTGGCGATTTTCTTGGACCCCCCCCCCAGAAGTGTGACTTACCTGATTTTTGGAAAATATGAAGAAGAGGAATACTTCTGTCAATTGGAGGATATAATGCGTAGTATTCTTCGTAAAAATCTTATCCTAAACAGTGTATAAACCCATTTAAAACGGTCCTCTCTGCCTCGCGGTAGAGCTCAGACCCCCTTATGGAGCTCCACACCCCGTGCCGAACCTTGATTGGCGTTTCGTCCTTAATTTTTATACAAAAATAATCCTCAATATTTAGTTTAAAAATGTGTCTCGAAAATCACTCATATTCGCCATATTATGCTCTACTACTACGAGAAAGGATGGACCGCAGCCCTGTCATTTCGCGATCTCATCGAGTTTTTTGGCGGAGGAACAATTACTGATAGTGCAGTACGGAAGAGGTTTCTTCACTTTAAATCAGGTGACACTAGTTTGGAGGACAAAGAAGGAAGAGATCCTCATTGGATTTTGATGATCGAGCACTTCTGACAGCCGTTGAAAAAGACGAAAGCTTCACCGCCTGAAAGCGAATGCTGGCTGAAGACTTTAATGCCGATCAATCAACGATCGCTCGACGAATTGGCAGCATGGGCGCCCCACGAGCTCTCCAACAACAACAAAACTGAACGCGTTCGAATTTTCACCGATTTACTGCAGCGAAACGAATAAACCAAATTTTCGAAGAATCCATAGGGATGAGTCATGACTTCTCTTCAAAAACTTACAAAGAAAGAATATTTGTGTTCCGGAATGTGTTTCCCCCAAAGGAACACCAAAAGACGTGCACAGTAAGAATGCTATGTGGTGTATGTGGTGGGACAGAAGCGGTATCACCCATTGGGAAATCATTTCAAATGGCATTTGATATTCATTTAACGGCGCAGATGAGAGGCAACAATTGATGATCTCTAACAGAAATGGCAAACGGCAGTTCAACATTAACTGCGACGTCTATCTGGCTCAGCTTGATCGCCTTAAAGCCACAGTCCAAGCACAGAATCGATTTTTCGTTTCTCTGCCTATCTTGGAGAAAATTCCACGCTGATCACAATGGTGTCTGCAGAATCGCTCAGAACTCACTACGAACTGAGCTGCGGCTCCTCAAAAATTTTGATTTTTAACAAGTAGAAGTTCGCGGACGAGTTGCCTCGAGCCTGTATTTTCTCGTTATTCGCAGCCATCATTCTGAAGCAAGTCACAATATAAAGCCTGACTGAAAGGAAAAGGAAGAACATAGATTTTGAATATAATCATTCGCGCGTCTCTTCCCTATTGAGGTCGGAAACCTGTCAGTGAGCGTTGCCCATTTTTTTCTTTACAGGGGCGTGGCCAACTTTTTCCTAGCCTTTTCTCGCCTATTTGAGCGAATTGAGATTTCGCGCTTGGCAGGGTTGCTATAGACGGCGACCGGACCGAAATATCTAAAATTACCTCTAGGATTGGACTGTGCCTTTAACGCTGCAATCGAGGCGAAAAGACCGCGCAAAAACCACATCGTGTTCCATCGCGATAACGCCCGTCCACATATTGAGCGCCGTGTAATCGAATCCATCACCACTAAAGGATGGGATCTGCTCCCACATCCGACAGAAGACAGAAGTCAATCACCGACAGAAGCACCGACAGAAGCATCAACGGACTATCGTGTCAATCGCTCTTTGAAAAACTGGCAAACAAAAAAGGCTACGACGACTTGGATAACTTGGTGGCTGATGTCAAGGCGTGGATTTCCTCCAAGAATTAGCACGTGGAATCGACCGACTGCCAAGCAAATGTGAAGCAGTTCTTGCAGCCGAGATGTCGTACGTTCGTGCCGTGGCAGTGTGGAGGAAAGAAGATCGCCTCCGTCCAAACCGACGTCATCCCCTCCACAAAGAGGGTTTTTGTCATGGGAGAGGTGCTGGCCGGCCGCAGCTCTCCTTCGGATTCTCCTGCAAAGGGCCGGCGTGGAGAGGAATCCTGGACCCGCTCAGAAGTACCATTGCGCCACGTGCGGCGAGGATGTTAACTGGAGACATACCAGCGTCCAGTGCTTCGGGTGCCAAAGGTGGGTGCATCTCTCCTGTTCGGGTCTCAGTTCTGTGAGGCATCATAACTCATCTTTTCGTTGTGTATTATGCTCCTCACCTTCCATCTCAGATTCCTCTATCTCAAATCGCCCCCTTTCCATTGTGCATATCAATCTAAACGGCCTTCGTGCCAAGCTTTCTGAACTCTCTCTCTTCGCACGTACTTACTTACCATCCAGACGTGATCATAGTTCAGGAAACCAAGCTCTTTCCATCCCTTACCTATCCTCATCCCAATATCCCAGGCTATACTTCTTACCATGCTCCAAGGTCATCTCTCGGCGGAGGAGTTTCTACATTCGTTCTATCCTCACTTCCCTCACACCTCATTCCCAGCACCCCCACGGACGGTACTCTCGAGTACCTCCCAATCCATCTCCCCCTAAAAACACCCCTTTCTCTTTTCAACATATACATTCCACCTACAACTTCATGCCCTTCATCTTACAATCCTATCCCACTTCTCAAGCAGCTGAGCGACTGCTCCCTCTCATCCTCGGTCGTTTTCGCGGGTGATTTCAACGCTCACACCTTTTGCTCGTCTCTCGGTCCTGATGTTAGAGCAAATGACGTCGAAGAATGAGCAGATGAGTGCGACCTAGTCATTTTAAACGATGATCAGCCCACTCGTCTCCCTGCCAACGGCCGATCTTCTAGCCCAGACATATCTCTTGTCTCGTCCAACCTTTCTAGCTGCTGCTCATGGTCTACCTCGACTACTCTGCCCAGTGACCACGTTCCTGTCTTTGTCCACATCGATCTATCCAATTCTCTCGCTCCCTTTTCTGGTGTTCGCCAACGTTATCTTAATTTAGGCCGAGCAGACTGGCGCCTGTTCAGTGAAGTTGCGCTTCGCCTATCGGCAGATTACCCGTGGAATGGAAGCCTGCACCAGAAAGAGTGCCATCTATCAGACGCAATCCGCAAGGCCATGACGCCGGCTATTCCTATCGGTCGCGTCAAGATGTTCTATCCTAATGTCAACAGAGACATTCTCGACAAAATTAGAACGAGAGATGCGAGGAGAGCGGTTAATCATCTGGACCCCGTAGTTGCTGAGCTTGACAGTGAGATCAAAAAGGATTTAGACAGACACAAGAAAGAAGAGTGGGAGAAGTTCACTGGGCATTTGGACTTCAAGACGGACACTGCAGCTACTTGGAAGGTTTTACGGAAGCTTTCGGGTTAAAGCTCACCCGCAACCGTCTCCACAATCGAATTCGACAATGGCGTATTCAAATCAGGATAGGAAGCCACTTATGCGCTCGGGAAAAGTTTTTTCAACACCAGTGCTAAACGAGGTCCGCAAAATAGAGTGACTGTAAGAGAGCTGTGCCGCCTCCCGCTTATGAGCACGGCCGAAGCATTTACTACGACGCAAGTCGAGAAGATTATAAAGGAAATGCGGAACTCTAGAGCTATTGGTCATGATGGGATGTGTCCTGTCTTGAAGAAGATACCCACTGACCTACTACCGCTTCTCACTGATGTGATAAACACCTCGTTCAGGTCGTGTACTATCCCGCAGAATTGGAAGACGGCAAACGTCGTGCCGCTGCCCAAGCCTGGCAAACCCCAAGCTTCAGTCAAGGGGTATCGTCCCATTAGTTTGCTGTCCTCTTTTGCTAAAGTAGCTGAAAAGCTGATTGTTAAGGACCTGGCTGAGCATAACGAGAGACAGGTGTTTCAGCGTGGATTCAGAAAAATGCATTCCACCACGACAGCTTTGTTAGAAATTACTAGCTATGCAATTGATGGTTTCAACGCCTATAAGCCGCAGAGAACTGTAGCAGTTGCCTTGGATCTTACCAAGGCTTTCGACACAGTGAATCTTGGCATCTTATCAAACAACTTACTGGAGTCACCAATCCCGCCATGGCAAAAGCGCTGGATAGCTGCATTCACTAAGGGAGGACGGGCTAGAGTGATGTTCCAGAATCATGTCTCAAACAGCATTCCGATTGCAGCTGGAGTCCCACAGGGCGGCGTATTTTCGCCTGCTCTCTTCAGTCTTTACCTCGAAGATATGCCCGCCCCTCCACAAGATATCAAGGTGATCGCTTACGCTGATGATATGACTGTCTTGTGTCGTGATCGGGACATAAATGTGGCCGCCGCTAAGATTAACGGGTACTTGATCACACTGAAAAGCTTCTTCGACCGCAAAACGCTGAAGATTTCTGCGTCAAAGTCATCGGTATCCGTACTCACAACAGACCCATCTGAACACAGCGCACATCCGTATGTCGTATGGAATGGAGATCGTTTGCCTGCCGCCCGCTTCCCAAAACTTCTCGGACTCGTGCTCGATCCATCGCTCAAATTCCATATTGAACAGAATCAGGCTATCGTTAAAGCGAAGCTTAACGTGCTCAGAGCCCTGGGCGGTATAACATGGGGTAGTAGCAAAGAAACCATAATTACAACGTATAAGGCGATTCTTCAGCCTGCACTAGAATACGGCGCACCAGTTTGGCAGCATCTAGTTTCGGAATCCTCTTGGACTAAGATGCAACGCATACAGAATGCGGCTCTTCGAATCGCCACCGGATGTGCAAGAAGTTCCCCGGTCGATCACTCGCATCCAGTGACCCGTTTATTACCAGTAAGGAAGCACTGCGAGCTCCAGGCCCAACGATTTTTCATCAACATTGTCAAACAACCAAATCACCCCTCTTGGAGAGTGCTTAACCCCGTCAGAGAAAGAGAGATCAGAAAGCCATTCGCCGATGCTCCCAGCAAAGTCAATCTGCAAAGATGGCACGACTCACAGCAAGAACGACTCCGTCTATTGCGCGAGAAGCATACTCAGTTCGTACGATGCCATCTGGAAAAGGCGGTCAATAATCCCATATTGGGAGTAGTGCCGCACCAAGTCTGCACATGCGAGGCTCAACTCGGAAGAAGGGCCAGGTGAACCCTGGCATCGCTGCGCTGTGGTCGTTCTACCATGCTCATGTCCTACGAAAGCAAAATAGACAGCAGCAAATCAGATGTCTGCCCGGACTGCGGCTGCCTCGGCCATGACACTGCACACCTCTTCAAATGTCCGGAGAGACCCACCACGCTGACCGTAATGGACTTATGGACGAATCCGTTACTGGTCGCCCAGTTTCTCAACCTATGACAAAACCCTCAATGTGGCTGCAAAGAAGAAGAAGAAGAAGCAGTTCTTGAAGTAGATGGTGACTATGCTCTCGAATGATCATTTGAACATGTTTTGATTAAATATTGTTTGTTGTTTTTTTTTTGCATAAAAATATTTAAAAAAACGTTCGATAATTATGCATCAACCCAATAGTTCCTAGAAGCAAATTTTTTCGAGCAAATGTGCTGAAGAGGGATATAAAACTAGAGCAATGTGCAAGAAGAGTCAGTCCTATCCCTGGCTCAACTTAACACAGCAAAACATTTTCAGTCTCCCCTCTGAGAAAGTGGAAGTCTTTCCAGAAATACGATATTACGACTACTTCAAATATACGACTAATAATTGCTATGAATTCGCAAAAAAAGACCAGATACTTTCAGATTAAAGGTACCTGAGAAGCTCCAGTGCCCGGAGCAGTATTCAAAATGCGCAAAAACTCCTCTTGGTTATTTTGAATAACATCCATGAGTTCAGGATTTACAGCTGCGATTTGCTGAAAAGACTTCCGACTAAAAAACATGATGTATACCTCACGGCGAGAAACACCATCACCAAGTAAGATTCCAGGGCAAAAAGTACCTGGATCAAAGAAGGGAGAATTTCAGGATTGGAGCGCACCAAACTACGAAGTTCATCCATTTGCGGCAATTGACGTAGAGCTTCTAACTGTGAACCGGCTCCTTCGACTACAAATAACAAAACAAAATGAATTAAAACAGCTATTTCCGATTTGATGTTCACAAACACTACCTCCTTCACTTTCCTCTTCTTCTCCTCCCACTTCAATAGGCATCTGCTCCTCATCAGGAATTCCACTAAGTAAATATTCCACAGCTCGGTCAGGATTCCAGTAGGCAGCTCGAAGTGCAGCAACCACCTTAAGACCATGAACATACAGAATACAACTGAATTCACAGAATGTTTTTATCAAAACCATTCCATACAGACGAAAATCACGGTTTAGGTCGCGCCCACGATAGAGTTATTGAAGAGAAAACCGTCCTTAAAGGCACAGTACACCCTCAGACATGAATTTTGTGATTTTTATTCGACTGTGTAGTAGACCCCTCCTGTATAACACGCGCCAAGTGCGAGATCTCAATTCCTCCAAATACGCGAGAGATAAGCGACCACCAAAGGCCCGACCTTCCTCGCTCACCACCACGGACCACACCCCCTACCAGATTTTCGAACTCGATAGCAGCTAGATGGATGAATGACTTCTCAACGAATCTTTGTTCTTCAGTCCATTGCCAGACTGTCTCCATCTCCTGTCTTGCTCTCGCGTAACGATTGCGAATGAAGAGGAATACTCAGAAAAATGAAAGCATATTACATGCAATATAGAAGGCTTAAATTAATATACATGTAATATAAATTGGCCAATTTATATTGCTTGCGAATTATCTCGACCGATGTGTGTTACATGTGATATATCGGCCCCTCGCTCGCAGGCCAAATGTCCCACGTAATGTTTTCGATAGCTGAAAACATAATACTTGTAACATAAGAGACGATTACAATATACTTGTAAAATATCTCGGTCAATTTAAGTAAGTCACACGTGAATGATCTTTACTCCAGTATATTACATGTAGCATAAAAGTGACATAATTCAATTATCCTCAGCAACTGAGGGCCCATGCTGAACACCTTCTCCAAACCTGAACAGCATACGGGCCGTCCCTTTACCTTGGCTTGGATGGCAGGTCCATTGGATCGACACTCGACCGAGTGGTCACTCGCCCTGGCCGAGTTGTTGATCTCTCGCTCCTCACGGTTCGTTTGAATCGTGGGAGGATTAGAGGGAGCGACATGCAATAGTTTTGAGGCAAGCTTAAGCCCACTGCTGCCTGCATGAGGCTGTGGGTTCCAAGCTTGCTGCTCCAGGTATGAAGAGGCAAGCTTTAAGCTCCTGGGATGTCCAAGAGAGCTTAAAGCTTGCTGATTCGTACTTGAAGCGGTAACTTCGAACTTGCAGCTCCAACCTTTGAGCCTCGAGCTTCAACTTGCAGCTCTTATTCAGTTACATGAAATATAAGTGTATGTTACATGTAATATAAGTTTAGGTTGCATGGAATATAAAGGTAATATACTTGAATGTCTCAAGTATCTTACACTTTCTAATAAAAGTAACATGTTTTCATTTTTCTGAGAACAAGCCTGGGACAACTCGTCCACCATTTTTAACACTTAACATATAGGCATCTTTATGCAGCCATAACTCTGTTAATAGGGAGGGGGTCTTGAAAGATTTCAGAGACACCACTGTGATCAGCGTGTGACTCTCTCCAAGATCAGCATGAAAACTGAAAAGCAATTTTTTTGGACGTATGTCTTTAAAGGCACAATACAACATCAGGATCGCTTTTGCTTTTGTGCTCAGCTTGGAGGGAATTTCACGCAGATCACAATGATGTCTCCAGAATCGCTCACAACCTACTTAAATCGAAGTTAAAACCCCTCAAACATCTTGAATTTGGACAGCGGGTAATTCGTGGACGAGTTGTCTCGAGCCTGCTTTTTTTCTCGTCGTGCTGAGCTTTCGCGCTGGAGCAGATCACAATATAAAGCAAAACCAATAATAAATGGAAAAACATAGATTTTGTTCAGAATCCATCTCGCGTCTTAACCCTATTGAGACCCAAAACTTGTTGGTGGGCAATTCCCATTTTTCTTTTCTGGGGGCGTGGCCGACTTTCTAATCGCCTTTTCTCGCTTATTTGAGCTGACTAAGATTTCGCGCTAGGCAGGGTTGCTGTACACGGCGTCGGGAGTAGGAGAGGTTGGACTGTGCCTTTAATGAGAAAATACCGAAGATGAAAAAAGGGTTTTCAAATAGAACCAACAGCCGGAAATAATCTCAAGCTCAGAAAATAGCATGAGCAGGGCATGCCTATTTTGTTCACGTATACCACGGAGATATGTGCAGTTGAAAAATGGCACAGTTCTGTAATTCACGGAGATCTGCAGGTTGAACCCAGGAATACGCACCTGATCCCGTGGATATCCCATAGCCTGGATAGCATCAACAGTTGATTGCTGGTCAGCGGTGAAAGCTGTAATAAAATAATGATAAGTTATAAGTTATAAGTCTATTACATCCGCTAAAGGCAAATGTGAGAGAAAAATTATAACGAGAATCAACTGTAACAGAAATGCTCCAACATATGCTCATAACCATGAAAGCAGAAGCAGCGGCTCATCTCGAAAAACTAGGATTCAAAATCCAACAGGATCTTCTTAGCACGTGCTTTAAATTGACTCAATGTCAGCCCTGGAGGCATATTTTTGTGATGTCGGAGTATGACCTGCCAGCTCTGTATTTGAAGGAGTTGGCATACAAACTGGTACTTGGCCCGCGTAAAACAATTTTGAACGAGTTTCCTCTCGTCCGAGAGCATACGTCAAATACGTCAATATGATCATCGAAAAAGAACGAGCAACAAACACACTCGCAAGCGTGGTGGGGATAGCAACGCTAATAGACTCATACAGTCTGTGATAGAGCGCTATAGCCGTTGGAAGAGCCGAAAACGAGGCCCAGTGACCGCGCTTGAGCACTTGATTTGACGGTGTTTATAACGAGGTGGAGTTTGTCGAAAAAATGGACCGAGTCTTAACGCTATTACGGCCCAAGAAGGCTCAAATACGGCCACTTCAACTGTTTTCGACGCTTCCGACTGCGTAAGCGTACGAGCGCAGGCCGCATAAGTTTATTAGCGTAGCTATTTCAACCGGTTTTCTGTACGCTGTCGTGAACAGCTAGGAAATGTCCTTCGGTCCATATCGTCACGCTTAGTATGACAGTTTATCACTGGAGCTTGGAACCGCGACCAGGGATGAGCGGAATACAAATTCAAAATTTCGGAAATAGGTCTTCGGGTTTCGAAACAAAAATTTTTTTTCGGTTTTCGGAAATCGGGGGCGAAACGCCCGAAAATGCGCGGAACTGCGGTTCTCAAAACGCGAAAATAACATGAAAAAACTCTTCAGACGTCGCTAAATTCTCGGAAACATATTCGGTTCCGGAAAATTAATATTAACGAGATCCTCTCTTAATAAATTAACAATTAAGCAACTTCAGTAGCACATAGAACGTCTGGATACATATAGAAATCGATCCCGAAACAAGCGATATTATTCATTGGAGAAAGGAACCGTCCAAGAGATCTCAGAACCAACATGTCAAAGAAGACAGAATAGAATTTTTGACAGTTCAGTTTCCTGACACAAAAGTAATGACTCGGCGATGCCACATTTACGAGAAATTAGAGGTCAAAGAAATGAGAAAATTTTCGTTGAAAATTTAAAAAAATTTGACGCACAATAACCTGGCGTAACAAAAAAAACTGGGAAATGTAGTGGTGATAACTAATAGGATCTATCAAAAAGGGGTCTTCCAAGCGAAAGGGGTTTGGTTGGCGTCAGAAACGTTCCAACGAAAAGGGAACAATAGGCAAGTAGGATGATGAGAGTCTAAAAAAAGTGAACAATATTTGCTGAGACTGATTTTCTCGGCCGCTGCTTCTTAACAGCGAAAACAAGCCGTTGCGGTGTTCTACACGGAAGCACTTTGTGGTTCCAAAAATGGTCCTGACTACGCGAGAACCGTTGAGATGTATGTGTATATAAACCTAATACATACTTACCATCAGAATAGAAGATGATGTCGCAAAGACCTAGACAGACGGTTAGGTCTAGCTGTAAGGAGAAGCAAAACTATAGAATAGAAATACAGCATTAGGCAAGGGTATTCCCGTAAAATCTCGTGAAACGAATAGAAACCGTTTTATCGGAAGACACTAAACTCTTCCTAGTAAAATACCACAACGGTTTGTTTTCGCTCTGAAGAAGCACCGGCCAAGAAAATCAGTCTCAGCAAATATTGTTCAATTTTTGTAGACTCTCCTCATGCTACTTGCCTATTGTTCCCTTTTTGTTGGAACGTTTCTGACGCCAACCAAACCTCTTTCGCTTGGAAGCCCCTTTTTGATAGAATTGTTCAGTTTTTATTGATATTACGAAGTAATATCTCTGAAAAAATCTTCAATATTTTTCAAATAGCATGGATTGCTATAATAATCAGTAAGCAACAAACTTATGCCGCACGCTACAAATGAAGCGCTACTCAATTCCCACGACGTCCTGATGACGTCACCAGATGCTTTATGCACTTGGCACGACCTTGACACGACGTCGTGATGACGTCATCAGATGCCCTATGTACTTTACATGACACCCTGATGACGTCATCAGATGCCCTATGTACTTTGCATGACATCCTGATGACGTCATCAGATGCCCTTTGTACTTTAGATGACACCCTGAAGTTGTCATCAGATGCCTTTTGTACTTTAGATGACACCCTTTTTAATAGAATTGTTCACTTTTTCTTGATATTACGAAGTAATATCCCTGAAAAATCGTCAATATTCTTTAAATAGGATGGATTGATATGATAATCAGTAAGTAATCGACTTGTTCCGCACGCTACACAAGTGACGTGCGACTCACTTTACGACGTCCTGATGACGTCATAAGATGCCCTGTCCACTTTACACGACATCCTGATGACGTCATCAGAGCCCCTATGTACTTTACACGACATCCTGATGACGCCATCAGATGTCCTGTCTCTTTTACACGACATCCTTATGACGTCATCAGATGCCCTGTGTACTTGGCACGACGTCCTGATGACGTCATCAGATGACGTATGCACTTGGCACGACCTTGGTACGACGTCCTTTGACGTCAGCAGATGCCCTATGTACTTGGCACGACCTGGGCACGACGTCCTGATGACGTCAGCAGGTGCCCTATGTATTTGGCACGACGTCCTGATGACGTCATCAGATGCCTTATGTAATTGGCACGACGTCCTGATGACGTCATCACATGCCCCATGCACTTTGATGACGTCATCAGAAAGTAAAAAACCTGTTAGCCACTTCCCCTGTCCCTTCCCAACGAAAAAGTACGGCCTACAACGTGTTTTAGCGATTTGATCTACCAACTGATAATATCACATGATATGATAAGCAGTAAGAAGTAAAGTAGTTAATGTTAAACAGTAAGTAACAAACTTGTTAGTCACTTCCCCTGTCCCTACCAGGGCTGTGCGTAATTACGAATTACGAATTACGGGCATTTTTGGCAATTTTTTTTACGATTTACGATTTACGAAATTTCGGCCTAAAATCGTAACGGTTCGTGACAAATCGTAACAATTTGTGAAAATGTGATTGAGGGAACAACTCCCCGAGCAGCCTGACAGTTCGGCTCATTCTCCCAATCTGCAAATCGGCTTCTGTTGCTGACAGAGCCACTGTTTATGCTGTCAGGGCTCCTGCAGTTCGCCCAAAACGCAACAGCAGTGGCTCAGAGATTGAGAGTATGAGCCGAAATGTCAGGCGGCTCCAATTCTTGTTCGGTGCAGCTCGGGTCCTGGAATCGCCTCAGAAGTTGAATTTTTAAATTTGCTGTCTGGAGCATAGCTGAGTGTGACTTTTTGTACGGTCCTACTACTTAATTATTCTTTTCAGTTTCAACTTTTGATAAAACAGTTCCCTGACATTCTCAGAGCGTAGTTAGCAGAAGAGGGGTCGGTCTTGGCGAAAAATAATTGTTGATAACGAGAATCCGGTATGAACGATCACTCCACTTCTCACACTGACCAAAAAGAGAGCCCCAAACAACCTTACACGGCCCTGAACTTCTTTGAAAAGCGCATTCCCCGCCCACTCTTCCCTAAGGCTACTGATCGGAATAAGCACCTGAAAAGCCGACTCCAAAAAAAAACAATATTAAAATGTTGTGAATTTGTTTAATCCGTGCATCATGGGGAATGTTTTGATCAAATTAAAATAGTGTGCTTTGCTGAGGTCAGTTTTCAAGTTGCTTGCTTTGACAATAGTCGTTGAGAGCAGTAGGCGGGGACTGCGCTTTACACGGAAGTTAAGGGCTATTTGCGGCTTATTTTAGCCGTTTTTCGGGAATGCTGTTGCCGTAGGTCCCGAGCCTTTCAGATTTCGGTGAAAATTCAGAAACGCTTTTTCCTTGCGTACACTGCTTTCAAATACGGTGCTGAGATCTAGAGACGTGGCCGGTTTAAAGGCAGCGTTCACGATGAGAATCTTTTTTCAGCTTTTACGCCTATCTTCAAGACGGTCCCATGCTGATTCCAATGATGTTTTTGGAGTCGTACAAGACCTCCTAGGAACGGAGTTATGATCCCTCAAAAATTGAGCTAAGGAAGCATGGTGGACGAGTTGTCCGAAGCTTGTAACTTCCGTCTTTTGCAGCCGATGTATGCAAGCTGACCTGAGTAAAGAGAGAAGTTGGGAATAAAGGGAAGAACGGGGCTATTGATCGGAAACCATCGCTCATCTCACAATCTCGAGCATTCATTTGTTCACGTCGGTGGGCGTGGAAAGTGCATCTGGGGTGTGACGAGCTGACGGGTGTCCAACTTTGGGGCCGTAGGGGACCGTTCCAAGCTCATTTCTGTTAGTTTTTTCAACGTTAGGGTTGCGCTAGGCCCCGCAGCTGCCGATCTCCACCACAAAATCAGACATGGTTTTTATCGTGGACGCTGCCTTTAAAGGCACAGGACACCCAAAAAATTAATTTTCACATTTCATATTTATCTGGGAGAGAGTCACACGCTGATCACGGTGGTATCTCTAAAATTGTCCAAGACCCCCTTCGAACAGAGTTATGGCTCTTCAAAAATGCCTAGATTCTGAGGGTGAAAAATTGGTGGACGAGTTGTCTCAGGCCTGTATTTCTCTTCATTCGCAATCGCTGCACGAGGGCGAAACAGGATGAGGAGATAGACCGGCAATGGACTGAAGAACGACTTGTTGGAATTCATCCATCCATCGAGCAGCTATCGAGTTTGAAAATCTGTGAGGGGGTCGGGCCTGTGGTGGTCGCTTATATCTCGCTTATTTGGAGGCAATGAGATCCGGCGCGTGTTATACAGGAGGGGTCTTCTACACAAATACATGAAAATCTCAAAATTCATATCTGAGGGTGTACCGCGCCTTTAAAGGCACAGTCCAAGCTCAGGGTCGAAATCCAAGATTTCCACATAATTATGAAGTAGACCCACCCTATATAGCCACTGCCAAGTGCGAGCTTTCAACTCCTCCGAATAAGCGAGATATGGGAGGAAGCCACCCTGGTGCTCCCACATCCGGAAGCCACTTTGGCACGCCCCTTTTGCAATCTTTCGAGCCCAACAGTAACGAGATGAGCTATTCTTTTTATCAATATCCCCGTTCTTCCCTTCTATCTGTGCCTCTCTCTTTATTCAGGTCGGCTTGCATCTATCGGTTGCAAATGACGGAAGTTACAAGCCTTGGACAACTCGTCCACGACGCTCCCTCAGCTCAATTCTTAAAGGGCCATACCTCCGTTCCCAGGAGCTCTTGTACGATTCCAGAAACATCTTTGGAATCAGCGTGGGGCCTGTTTTAAGGTAGGCAGTAAAACAGAAAAACGATTCTGAGGTTGAAGTGTGCCTTTAAAGAGCGAATAGGTTGGAACATAAAATACACTTCGTTGCTGAATTTCAAGGAGATTTCGAAAACAGCTTTCACCAAGCATTCATCTTCAGCGGTTCAAAAGTTTTGAACAAAAAATCTGGTAATTCGTGAAATGAAGTCTGCTGAGGGATCGAGAATCATTTTTCTAACATGAGAGCACTTTTCGACGAAGAGTTCCACGGAGTTCTCGAATTGAACTTTGATAGATGTCTATCTCCAAAGACAATTAAGCTTTGAGAAAAAAGTGATATTTTTGACATTCCACTGGGAACATTTCAACGAAAAATAAGGCTGAAAAGTCACCTTTCTTTTTGAAAAGGTCCATAAATATTTAAAAATTTGGAATTTAAGCAATTCTAAAAGCGAAAGAAAATAAGACAAGGATATTAGATATTTTCGAAACCAGCGATTTGTAGGGAACCTTCACCATTTTGCATTTCAGAATCCTAAACAACCTTCACCTCTCCGACGGCTGTATTCACATATTCATGGGGATGAACGCTTATAACTCCGTTCAGAGTAACGCCTCGCCTATATGCAGGGCAGACTTGATTTCCGCATTGAAAAAATGGGTTTGGAGACGTATATTTCATTTGGCAGTGTCCCCCTATACAACTATCTTAGCTTAAAGGCAATGTTCACGATAAAAAACCGTATTCTATTTTCGATGATTTTGAGTGGGTAAGTCCACTCTCCAAGTACAGGGTAATGGGGAAAAGTCCCGGCAGAACACTGAATACCGGAGAAAAAACTGTTTAAAAAACCTACTAAATATCTGTTTACACCTGCTGGTGTGCTTTGGCAAACAAAACGTGAAATCAAACGTAATGGTATTCGGTGGTTGAAGCCAGACCAAGATTGTTAAAACCTCTTTCTCATTTGGCATGTTCGGCGATTTTCGGCGATTTTTCGCTCGAGCCTAGTGATCCTGTTTTCAATGACACAACGCGTCCTACGAGGAAGCTGACGCACGGAAGACCATCATCGCCTGACCTCCCATCTTATGCTATGTTCGCAGCGATCTCTAGCATCGCCGGCCGTTTGGGACTACCCTGAACACAGGGAGCCAGTGACCATCTCCCAATACTGATGGAATTTTCAAGAGCGAAGCCCCATATCATCATCGCCGAGGACCACGTTCGTCAACTTTAAAAAGGCGAACTGGATCAAGTTTTCGTCAGTGTTGGAGTTGAGCAATCGGCTGGTTTTGACTTTTGTGCAAACCCGCAAGAGATGGATCGATTCCTCAGCATCAGCCATCAAAGCAGCAACTTCGCAATCTATTCCTAAGGGCAGATTTGGAAGGCTTTTCACTCCTTGCCTATCTGATACCGCCAAAGACCTGATACGCGAACGAGACACCATTCGAGAACGGATCCTACGAACACCTGAAATTCCCGAGCTCAACAAGAAGATCGCAGATGTGGTAAAAGAAAAAATCGACAACAGACTTGGAGATCTTTTTGTGGAGTGGCATAGACCATCGCACAAATTCCTCCAAGCTTTAGAAGGTCCACAATGAAAGCACTTGATGGCCGATCAGCGAAACCGAACCCCTCCAACTTCTGCACAAAGGCCAGCCGATCAGCAAACAAGAAGGCGGCAAACCTCCTATGCAAAGCAGTAAGCTCGGGCTCTACATGTCCTCATAGAATGCTTCAAAATCGTCCCGAGGACCTACAGATGGATTAAAATCTTTTCCAAGGAACGACGTTCCTATCATCACGGCCGCCCTCATCGACGCCTTCCTTTTGAAGAAATGCAAGCCTTCTAGGAGCTCTGGATAGAAGTGGAGAGGCCCCTCATTATGCTCAAACATACTGGACCAATTTTCCGCGAATGCGTCAGAGCGCTATTCAACAGGACCCTGTCAACAGGGCTGATACCAGCGTCATGGAAGGAAGCCAGATTTTCCTCCGTTGAAGCCCGGAAAACCTCCCTGAAGATCCGGAGCAGCTACAGGCCCATTTCGATTATCTCATCCATGGCCCGGGTACTCTGAGAGATCCATTCTGCCTACATTGAGACTCCATCTGCATCGTTCCCAGTTGGCAGAATGGTTTCCGAAGAGTGTTTCTTCTACCACCTCCGCCCCTGGTCGAACTTCACTTCGGAATCATCACAGACGGAATGAATGAGAAGAGACCACACTGCCGCTCACTTATGGTGGCGTTGGATTTGAAGAAGGCCTACGATACTGTCGTCACATCCATCCCTTCTGTCAGAAATTAGCAGAATCACCGGGCTACCAAGAGGCCTAACCCGGGCTGGATTGCAAGCTATCTAAAGGGCAGAACAATCTGGCACACAGAGTTCAAGGACAAACGTCTAATGTGAGACTGGTGCGCTCCGGGGCGCCTTCAAGGAGCAGTAATTTCGCCAGCTACTTTTCCTCGTTCTACATCGCCGACCTACCGAGATCCCCTTCACCAGAAGTAAATCTCATTGGATACGCAGACGACCTCACACTGGATCGCGTCGGACCTCTGACGTTACAACTTGTGAGAAACATTCTCAACGACTACCTACCAATATTAACAAAGGCCTTGGAAGACCATCATTTGCGTAACTGTCACTTAAAAGACCACTGTTTCTAAGCAAGGACGACCCACACTGCTTTCAGGCTGAAGTACGTGCCGAAAGTTTTCATTAATTCCGGGGTGCAATTTCGCACGAAAGAAACCCCTACGATTCTGGTTATCAGTTCGACACGATGGATGACGGGACGTTTACACGCTGAGGCAGTTCGCAAGAAGACAGCAAAGCGAGCGAACCTCCTGAAAGCTCTGGCAGGAAGAAACTGGGGACAAAATAAAGAACTACTAACTACTACCTATCGTGCCATCGGACAATCAGTGTTGTCTTACGGCAGCTCCCTGCATGGAGTCTGCTACTGGCCCTCTGTCACACTGGGATCGGCTACAAGCCGGTCAAAATGCAGCTCTGAGAACTGCGACGGGAAGCCTGGCAATGGCGAGCACAACCCACCCCAGTAACGAATCTGGAATCATGCCAGTGCAGGCCCATGGTGAAATGCTGTCACTAATATCGAACAGTTGCGGCACTCGACCCTGAACACCCCTCCCACGACATGATTGAGGTGCCGGCGCCGCCACGACAGAGATTAGAGGCGACGTCAGAACTGTCCCCCCAATGACGGTGGTAAGGCCAGGAAATGCTGAGAACATCCGCAAAGAGGTCCACAAGGAGCTTGTGAAGGATTTCTTGGGCAATATGAACTCTCCTTTACTAAATGGACCACCGCCGCAAATCGCGAAAGAAGAAGAGACTTTACCAAGATCAAGTCGAGCAGCGCTATCCTAGCTTCGGAGTGGTTACTACTCAAAGTCGCAGTGGTATCTTCATACATTGGAGCAGCAGAGCAATCCACTATGCCCGGAATGCAGTCTGGAGGAACACACAGTACCTCACATGTTCTCATGAGCTACAAAGCCAACGCATCTCACAATTGAAGATCTCTGGCTTAAACCTGTGGAAGCAGCCAAATTTCTGTCACTTTGATTCTATAAGATTGTAAAGAAAGAAAAGAAGAAAAAAAGAAAAAAAGAAAAAAAGAAAAATAAAACAAAAATAAATAAAAAAAGATATATATAAAAAATAGAATAAAAAATAAACAAAAGAGGGGCCAAAGAAAGCTCCATCAGGGGATCCTCCAAAGAAGGGGATCCCAGCCACTTCGCTTCGATGATTCGTCTACATGCCGGAAATTGAAACCAGGATCTGTGTTCCATGGTGGAGGATGGCAAACAACCCGATAGTGGCGGAGCAACGCAAAAGTTCTACCACGGTCAAGGCTCTTATGGAAGATCGCCTACTCGTTTGACAAGAGCGTACGCGGAAGAAGAAGTCGTCTACAATGGCCGCCATCCTTCCGAAGTCAAAGATCCTCAACTATACCTCCCAGAATTCACTTCTCACGAGTTCTGGAGCCAATTTTTTCGGTTGCGGGTCAGCATAAACCGGCACTGCTGATCCGTTGTCTTCTTCTTCTTCTTCTGCAGCCTCAAAGTGGTTTTTGTCATAGGTTGAGGAACTGGGCGACCTTCACAGGATTCGTCCAAAGGTCCATTGTTGTTAAGGAGGTAGGTCTCTTCGGGCACATGAACAAGTGCGCCGTGTCGTGTCCGGGAGCACCACAGTCCGGGCATGCGTCTGGCCGGCTGCTGTCGATCTTGTTGACGTAAGACATGAGCAGAATAGAGTGACCACAGCGCAGCGATGCAAGAGCACATCTGGCTCGTCTGCCGAGTTGAGACTCGGACTCGCAAACCCGAGGCGGCACCGTTCCCAAGATAAGGTTCACAGCCGCCTTTGCTAGATATCCTCGAACAAACTGGGTGTGCTCCCCACGCAGAAGACGAAGCCTTTCCATGTTGGAGTCGGCCCATCTCTGTACATCAGCTTTACGAGGAGCATCGGCGAACGGCGTCCTAATCGACCTCTCTCTTATGGGCTTCATGATTCTCTTTGACGGATGATTCGGCTGCCTCAGAACATTAATATACATCTGCTGTGCCTGGAGTTCACAATGCTCCTTGACCAGCAATATGCAGGCCTCCGCGTGAAGATGCTCCACCGGGGAGCTCCTTGCACAACCGGTAGCAATTCTAAGCGCAGCATTCTGTATACGCTGCAGCTTATTCCAGGAGCTGTCAGACACCAGGTGCTGCCACGCTGGAGCCGCATATTCCAGAGCCGGCTGAAGTATTGCTCTGTAGGTTCTCAATATAGTCTCTCGGCTGCTTCCCCATGATGTTCCTCCGAGAGCTCTCAAGATATAAGCCTAGCCTTGACGACTGTTTGTTTCTGTTCCGCGTTTTTGTGGAACTTCAGTGAGGGATCAAGAATAAGGCCAAACAGCTTGCGGAATTTTGATGCTGGCAACAGGTCACCATCCCATTTGACATCTGGATGGGCACTGTGTTCCTTGGTGTTCGTTCTGAACACTGAAACAGAGGATTTTGCGGCAGAGACTGTGAGCATCATTTTATCGAGGAAGAGCTTCAACTCGACGAGATAGGCGCTGATCTTGTTAGCGGCTATCTGCCGGTCACGATCCTGGCACGTGATGTCGTCGGCATACATAACAATCCTTACATCATTGGGAGGCTCGGGAATGTCCTCAAGATACAGGCTGAATAGGGCAGGGGACAACACTCCGCCTTGTGGAACACCGGCTGCTATTGGAATGCTATCGGATACATGATTCTGGAACAGAACCTTAGCACGGCGGCCTTTAGTGAACGCTGCAATCCATCGCTTCTGCCATGATGGTAGCGACGACTTGAGCAGTTTCTCGGACAGCAGTCCCAAGTTAACAGAGTCAAACGCTTTGCTCAGGTCGAGGGCGACGGCCACCGTTCTCAGGGGCTTTCTCATGTTGAACCCATCGACCGCAACGATCCGTTGTCTACTCATCCGTGCCGGAATCGAAGCAAACCCTAGACCCCTCGCCGGATTCGATGGCCCTGCACCCAGTGTGGTGCCTCAGCCGCTGCAGGGAGCGTTCAATGTAGCAAATGCAGGAAATGACTCATGTGAAGAAATGCTCCGGTCTCAAGTCCTTCAAGGATGCGGACAGCTCATACGTGTGTCCTAACTGCGTCTCCGTACCGACATATCAACCTCAGCGTTCAAGTCCCGACTCTCTAAAGATGATCCAGTGGAATATAAATGGTTTTCGCAACAAATCAGCGGAATTAGAAGCTCTCGCACACCGCATAGGAGCTGACATTGTGGGACTTCAAGAGACTAAACTGGATCACAATCAAGGATCACCGGTGGTTCGAGGCTACACATGCCTGAGAAATGACCGAACGAGTTCCGGAGGAGGTGTGGCCTTTCTGGTCAGAAACGACTTACAGTGCAGTGTGATCACTCCAGGAACCAGAGATGGTACGACGGAATGCATCTCCTTAGCTGTGGAAACGAAGACTGGATCTGTGCACATTCACAATCTCTACTCTCCGCCTAGGTCCTCAGGCCCACCCGCATACGAGCTATCTATCGCCCAATTCCTGACATGCGGGAAACCCACAGTCGTCATGGGAGATCTCAATGCGCACAGTCCTCTATGGTCAGAGGGTGAAGAGGACCAACGTGGACAGGACCTCGAGGAGGAGATAGCGCAGTCGAATTTTGTGATTCTCAATGATGCCCATCACCCCACTAGGAAGCCGACGTATGGAAGACCCTCGTCACCGGACCTCTCGCTGTGCTCACAGGACCTAGCATCGTCAGCAGTTTGGGACACTGTTAACACAGGCGCAAGTGACCATCTTCCTATCCTGATGGAGTTCAGAAGCGAGGCCCTTATATCTTCGTCACCGAGGAACACTTTCGTGAACTTCAAAAAGGCGGATTGACCCAAATTTCTGTCAGTGCTGGAACAACAATCGGCGGATTTCGACTTCCGGGCCACTCCACTGGAAATGGATCGATTTCTCGCATCGGACGTAAGGACAGCAACGTCACAATCTATCCCTAAGGGCAGACGTAAGGCTTTTATGCCGGGACTGTCGGACTCCGCTAAGGACCTCATATGTGAAAGAGACTCGATTAGAAGAACGGACCCGACCAACACCAGAATCCCTGAGCTGAACAGAGAAATCGCTGATGAAGTGAGGAAGGACCGACAGCAGACATGGAGAACTTTCGTGGAAGGCATAGATCATCGTACAAACTCTTCGAAGCTATGGGCGGCCATGAAGGCTCTGGATGGCCGTTCAGTGAAACCCAATCCCATCCAAATTTTGCATAAAGGCAAACCGTTGAGAAACAAGAATGCGGCCAGCCTTTTATGCAAACAGCTCAGTTCGCCATGCCCTTATAAAAGCATGAAGTCGTCACGAAGGACCTTCCGATGGATCAAAAACTTTCCGAGAGAAGACGTTCCCATCATTTCGACAGCCCTCATCGACGCCGCCTTGAAGAAATACAAGCCGTCTAGAACGTTTGATACAAGTGGTGTGGCCCCTGTAATGCTCAAACATTCAGGACCAATTTTTCGGGAGTGCCTTAGAGCCCTTTTCAACAGAACCCTGTCAACTGGACTGATCCCGGCTTCGTGGAAGCAGGCGAGAATTTTCCCACTCCTGAAGCCTGGGAAACCTGCAGAAGATCTGAACAGCTACAGGCCTATTTTGATAATTTCATCTATGGCACGCACCTTTGAAAGAACCATTCTTCCTACACTGGAGACGCACCTGCAAATCCCTGGATGGCAGAATGGTTTTCGGAAAGGTTTCTCTACCACCTCAGCGTTGGTCGAACTCACCGGATTCATTACAGATGGGTTAAACGAGAAGAGACCGCCTAGCCGCTCAATTATGGTTGCACTCGACTTGAAGAAAGCGTATGACACTGTGGTTATCTCCATCCTTTGTCAAAAGCTTGCCGAGTCATCCCTACCGAGAGGCTTAGCCCGATGGATTTCTAGCTACCTGAAAGGCAGAACAATACGGACAGAGTTTAGAGGCCAGTTGTCGAAAGTAAGATTGGTACGCTCCGGGGTACCGCAAGGTGCGGTTCTATCTCCGCTCCTGTTCTCATTCTACATAGCAGATCTCCCGACACCCCCTCCAGAAACACGTCTAGTCGGATATGCGGATGACCTAACACTGGTGGCGTCAGATCCGGATATTGAAACTTGCGAAAAGCGTCTGAACGAATATCTCCCGAAGCTAACAAAGGCCCTGGAAGATCTACATCTTCAACTGTCGCTCCAGAAGACCACTGTCTCTCTTCTAACAACACATTCTGCTCAAGCGAGATACGTACCGAAAGTGTTCATAAATGGGATGCAAATCACACACGAAAGAAATCCGACAATTCTCGGCTACCATTTCGACACTATGATGACGGGTCGATTACATGCGGAAGATGTTCGCAAGAAAACGGCTCAAAGAGCGAATCTCTTGAAAGCGTTGGCAGGAAGAAACTGGGGACAAGGCAAAGAGCTGCTCACACTGACCTACCGCGCCAACGGACAATCCGTGATGTCCTACGCTGCTCCAGCCTGGAGCCCGCTCATTGCGTCGACTCACTGGGATCGGTTACAAGCTTGTCAAAATGCAGCCTTGAGGACCGCGACGGGAAGCCTGGCGATGGCTGGCACTACCCACCTCAGCAATGAGACGGGAATCATGCCAGTCAAAGCTCATAATGAGATGTTGACGCTTCAATATCGAACGGTTGCGGCACTTGATCCAGAACATCCCTCACACGACATAATGAAGAAACCAGAACCACCAAGACAGATCAGAAAGCATGTCAGAACGATCAAGCCAATATTGGTCAGGCCAGGAAATGCGGAAAGCATTCGCAAAGAAGTGCACAAAGGGTTTGTTAAGGAGTTCCTGGTTACTATGAACTCCCCCTTGCTAAGTGGACCGCCGCCGAGGATTGCTAAGGAGGAGGAGACTTTGTCAAGACCAAGTCGGGCAGCGCTATCTCAGCTCCGAAGCGGTTTTTATTCGAAGTCGCAATGGTATCTAAACAATATAGGAGCAGCCGATAATCCACTTTGCCCAGACTGCGGGCTTGAGGAACATACAGTACCTCACATGTTCTCTTGCTCTGGAAAGCCAACGCACCTCACAATAGAAGATCTCTGGCTCAAACCAGTGGAAGTAGCCCATTTCCTGTCACTTTAATTATGCAGTATAAAATTTGAAATGTAAAAAAAAAGAAAAACGAATTAAAAAAATAAATAAAAAAAAAAATAAAATAAATCAAAAAGAAATATTGAAAAAATTCAAAAAAAAGATTAAATAAAAAAATCAAGAAAGAGGGTGAAAAAACGCCCCACTCAGGGATCCTCCAAAACAGAGGATCCCAGGAATGTTGCTTCGATGACAATATGACGGAAATTGGATCCAGGATCAGTGTGTATGGTGGATGATGGGCAACAACAACAACAACCAGGGTCAAGCGAGGCGTTGCGTAATTTTTGGAATTCGAATCGCCCCCCACCATCATATTTTTTTAAAAATACAATTTTTTTGCGATCCCCCCCCCTCACAGGCGCGTTTTCTGGGCAGTTTATATTTGTTTCTAAACCTGTCAGAAGCCGAAAATTCGTTAATTAGTCGGGCGCAACCGCCTAAAACCTGAGCAATGCTAGGATCCTTCCCTTTGGCGACCAAAATCTCGACAATTTTCGGGATTTTTCACCAAATTTTCATTTTTGTACCAAAAATTTCACGACCCCTGGCCTTCAATTTCGGGCCAAAACTTTTGCGACCTCCCCCACCACCCGTTGCGAAGTGTCGCAACGCCGCTTGACCCTGTATTGGAGCATTGATGATGAACGAGGTTTTTAATATGAGATTTTTTTTGTATTTTGCACCCGGCTATGCTAAAAACCTCCATCCATCGGTGCCCGAAATTCTGGCAAAATGCGTTTGCCTATGATAAAAGACTTCAGACAGAATGTCAAGAAGATACGTATCGTAAATCTTTGGATGGGGTGGGGGAGGGGGGAAGCCGCGACGCTGCTATGACAGCTTTTATGATAGAAGTCGAGCGGCTGTTTCCGAGAAAACACAATGGTAAAAATAAGTAACCGCTCCGCTCCCAAGACGAGATGAGAGCTGCATGGCGGCTTTCTAGAGATAGGATACAACGTTTTTCAATGAATACTATGTACTAGATGCCTTTTAAGCCTGTCCACTCAACCATCTTCAAAATCTCTATAAAATCATTCATTTTTTCGATAATCTATAGAACTGCCTTCGGTAGACCACACAAAGGCAGGGCGAGGACCATATGACTAGGTACTTCCTACGTAAGGAGTGAAACCCACTGTTAAAAGAGACACGTCTTTTTCTAAAATATTTACAATCTCTGTGATGTGAAGAGGTATTATATTTTACATTTTTCGGATTGAAAATTTTATATTGCTTGAGGACATTTGCAACAACGTTTTCCCAAAACTGCTTTGAAAAAACGAAAAAGTCTCTTATTGGGAGGCGCATTCCATCAGGTCCACCGCGTATGTGTGCACGCGTATGCAGCCGTTTCTTCTCCACACTCTCAGTGTCTCTCCCCTTACACACTCACGAAATAACTAAGTAATATTCGCTTCGGAACAGAAGGTACAGCCTAGCTTGCTCGGATAAGTCCATGCGGAGTAAGCAGCGGAGCGGTCGGTCATGGACAAATACCTTCTGCAACGAATTTCTCTAAAAGAGCCTTCCAGAATGTCGTCGCAGCAAAACACGCTGTCGCTGGGACGATATGAGTGATGGGGTGGGTGCTACCCAGCGCAAACCGCGCCGCACGATGGGGGGGAGAGGCGACCGCCGCGCTTTCAGAGTGCGCGAACTGAGCGAGCCTCGCCGCGAACTGGCAGCGACGCCGCGCGATGGACGGATACGACTATTCTTGCCGCTGTCGTACCGCCGTAGTTTCTTTGTATTCGTTGGTATTCCTTTGTTACCATCTGCCCTCTTAAAAAACATTTATTTGCCTAATTCACTGTTTTTTTCAATTGAAGTAACGACGGCGAAAGAGGTGAGAGGTGCAGAGAGAGAAATGTGATTAGGGGCTTTCAGAAAGGCGTCGCCGCGAGATTCGCTGTCGCAGGGATTGTACAAAAGATCAAAAGATGGGGAGTGCTACGCAGTACTACGTAGCACTCCGTGTTTTCTAAAACCCCTGCGACAGCGTATTTCTCAGCGACGCCACTCTGAAAGCCCCTATTCGGCGACATGTCGTGGCCACGCCCACTTTCTCTCGCTCTGAAGGGGTCTGCAGATTTCAAGTCGCGGCATTTCTCGCAGCAACGAACAGCTTTAGGCGATGCAACATCGATTACATTCGGCGACGAGGGCGGCCGACGCAGCGTGAAGGGCGACGACGGGAGCCGCAGAGCATTTTGACGCCGCAGCGCCCCTGCGTCAATGCCAGCGAGCGGCAACCGACCCCACGACAACAATTTTCCGAGACATTTTTGTCACCGCGTCAAGGCCGACGCTCGGCGACCACTCGCCAGTCGCAGCAACTCCGCCGACTCCTCATGGAGCGACGCCGCGAGTTTCGCAGCGATGTCACTCTGAAGGGCCCTAAACTTCTATATCCCTCTCTGTTCATTTGTATTTACTGACAGAAAAAAAATTCACTACAAAATTTCGCGATCCGTCTTTGAATTTTTATCTTTCCTCTGACAAGGGAAGTATAAGAAGCGTATGTCTGAACGGTAGAAATCTAATGTCATGTGGGAATGTTCACGCATTACATGGTAAAACAGTGTAGGCGGCCCGCCGCGAAAGATAGATCTGAAGGAGTTATAAGCTCCGAAAGTTTGCCGACCATCGACTTCCTCCTAGTCCATGAATTGTTAAGCAGTCAAGCCAACAGCATCGACGGTGCAAAGGGACGAAGGGGCAGTGGTGGGCATGTGACCAGGGTTCGAATCTCCTCCAGAGCTGATTTTTTTGCAAATTCACGAAACTTTCATATTTTGATCAGAAATTATATCACAAATGTCATCTTATCCTTTTGCTGCGCGATATAGCCATATCGACAGTGAAATAGATTCGTGTACAAGGGATTCTAGGCTTTGTTTCCCATCAAAGCTTTCCCATTGTTTTGGGGAACTTATATGATTGGGAAGTATTAACCCACATATTTTGAACAAGTTGCGAGAGCCAATAAGTAACAGAAGACGGTGAGCTTGGTGGCAGTCGGCTTCTGCGACCACCCGTAGTCTGACCGTCATGCCCCTCATTTTCCCATCAGGCAAGGTCGAGGAAATGCTCTTTGTCCAATTACCAGAGCCGGGTGATCGCCTCCCATTGAAGGGTGTATTCAAGAAGAAGAAACTTTACGTCGTCGGCGGAACATCCCATATCATGACGACGTTAAAAACACTTGCATTTTTCGAGAATGTTTTCACCCAGCTAATGCCGGAGATTTGTGTTCTCTTTCTCGACTCAAGGAGTGATTTTTCCAATCAAAGCGCGATACAGGCTCTTGTGCCGGCGGGGAAAAACTTGCAGATTTTGACGAAACCGCCTGGCGTGGCGTAACAAGCTTGGTTTAGCTGGCAGACAAAAAAGGTTTTTCAGCTAATCGAAAGCACTGCTCAAGCGATTTCTTTCTACTATTGCTCTTCAAAGCTTTAAATTTTCAGGTCGTTTAAAATAATATGTTTTTCGGCTTGGACGACGCCTTTAAGACCGGCTACATTCTTATCCGTCGGGGTCCTTTCGAAACTACAACTGATCTCGAATTCCCAGTAGCGCTCAGCCCCTGTGAAGAGATAGGTTGCCAGGGGCCTATCGCGTTCATTCGCTGTCCCTATTGCGGAAATCGCTTATGCTTGATGCATTATGTGCCTATTTACCATTGGTGAAAGAAACGGTTATGTATTTTGCGTGCCATAAAGTGATAAGGTTGTTAAAAATAATTGATGATAATACTTCCAAATCGTATAAGTTCTCCAAAACAATGAAAATCCTTGATGGGGAACAAAACCTTCGATCCTTTCTACCTGAGTCTATTTCACTTTCGATATGGCTATATCGCGCAGCAAAAGGATAAAATTACATTTGTGATGTAATTTTTGATCAAAATATGAAAGTTCCGTGAATTTGCAAAAAAAGGACCTCGGGGGGAGATTCGAACCCTGGTCACATGCCCACCACTGCCCCTTCCTCCCTTTGCGCCGTCAATGCTGTTGGCTTGACTGCTTAACAATTCATGGACTGAGGAAGTCGATGGTCGGCAAACTTTCGGAGCTTATAACTCCTTCAGATCTATCTTTCGCGGCGGGCCGCCTACACTATTTTACCATGTAATGCGTGAACATTCCCACATGACATTAGATTTCTACCGTTCAGAACTAAGCTTCTTATACTTCCCTTGTGAGAAATTTGACGATCCACCGTTGGCAAGCCATCTAGTCCTGCTCGTACCTGTGTCAGACTATTTGAGCTGCCCAATAATGTTGTGCCACCGTTATGTTGGAATGAACGTTTCTTTTCAGACCAAATAAAACACAACTTTTCAAAACCGGATTCGACAACCACAAACAATATCAATGCAAAAAGAACGGCATGTGGATAGAATCAACACCGCGGGTGTGGCTAAGGAGAAGTTCGGCTAGCACACGCGACGGAAAAAACGCTGTGCGCGCTCATCGTCCTTGGAGCGCGTTAACCGAGGACCTTCGAAAAAAGTAATCGTAGTCCCATTCTAGCCCTCCCCCTTTAAACCTTTTTCCATTTTATTCATGTAATTTTTGTTTATAATGTGCTTTTTTAGACGCAATGCTTCTCATACCATCGTTTCAATGGAGTCCGCACTTTTTATACAAGTTTTTTCAAGTTCTTTTTGTTTGCTTCTTGGAGCGGAACGGGAGATGATGATATTGATTCCGACGCCGACCCTACGTCTGACACATCAACCTAGATGAACAAAACGCACAAAACGGTCAGGAGGGAACGGCTAAAATGGAACAACAACAACTTTTTCGAGTGGCCTCGGTTAACGCGCCCCAAGGACGATAAGTGCGCACAGCGTTTTACCGTGGCGCGCGTTGTGTGAACCAGCCGAACTGCTCCTTAGCCACACCCGCGGTGTGAATTATATCCTCATGCCAAAAAAAACTGTATAAAAGTAAACATAATGTAACATAAAATAAACGTAATTGTATTCGGGTTCCTTGCACATAGAATACATTGAATGATAAAGAAATCAGAGAATATTTTCCCAAAAGCCCTTCATTTCTCAGAAATCTATAACAGTAACCTTGAAACTACGGTCGGTTACTTGAAAATGAAACACCGATTGAGGCTTCATCTTCATACAGGATTTTGACTTTCGGACGCAAGGCGAACGAGTTCAGACTACTCCCCGAGCACGAGATCGGACGGCGCCCCGGACGATTTCCTACGTAATCATGTCGCAGCGTGACTCGCTCCGCCCAAGTATATGGAGACCTTAGAGTTAACAAGAATCAGTAAATTCTTGAAAAACTCTGTTCTGAACAAAACGCAACTCACCGTTAATGACGCATCGAGATCCATGGTGAAAGACAACTGAGTTATCGTTCGAAAAGTGATTACCGGCATAATTCTGCAACAAAAACGCGTAAACATATTTACGAGACCTAAACAAAAAAAAAGATCGTCGCAGAACTGGCACCACAGACAAGAAGACGGTTGTCTCAAATCTCAACGGAACTACGTTTCACGTCACAAGCCTGTAACGGTCAGAATCTGCGAGCCTGCCCCGATCTACGGTACCCTGATCTTGGCGGGACCGACATGGATTGGGGACGTACATGCCCCCATGGTTTCATATCAGGCTCACGCGGCCATGGATTCATCAACCATGTCGGTCTCGCAAACAAAATAGGTACTGTAAACCGCGGGCAGAGCCGTAGATTTCGAACGAATTTTTTTAGTCGCACTAAAATCGTTATCATTAGTCGAGAAATGCTGAGCGGTGTCGGTTTGCCACAAGGGAATGTTGATCGAATCCACAGCGCGGGAGCAGTCCGGCTGGCGCAAGTGACGCACGCGGCGGAAAACCGCTGCGTGTACGCCGTCGTTGGGGCGCGTTAACCGTGCAGCCTCTAACAAGAAAAGTAATTCACACTCGGTTGAAGCGCTCCAACGACGTGCACGCAGCGGTTTTCCGCCGCGCGCGTCAGGTGTGCCAGCTGAACTGCTCCCGCGCTGTGGATTCGATCAACATCTCTGCCACACGGGCATTACAATATTTGCAACTCTCATCTGAAGGCTACACCCAAGAACCATCGGGATCGATAGATCGGTTCTGGGCTCCACCGAGAGACCAGGTGAACCATTCTGACCGGGGATAGGTGCACTGTCTAAAACTCTTTATTTTTCGCGAATAATCCGATAATACGGTCCACTTAACATAAAACCTTATTGTAATCAAATTTTCGCGAAGGTTGAAATTATGGTAAAGGTTCTCCTACTGAATGACCCACACCTGCCGTAGTGATTCCTGAGCGTGTATCCAGGAAAGTTGTGTATTGAATTGTAAATAAATACAGATTGGAAGCTACGGAATGGGGCGGAAGGGAACAGTGGATGCGACACGTGATTGGCAAAGGCAAAGACGACGAGATGTATTGAAGAAATAATTATGTTTTCATAGTACACAGGTCACCTTAAATGTATGGAAAAACATTAATAAATGGTTATCCTCTGATTCCGAGCCAGATTTGCTAAGTAAGGCTCACGACAGTAGGTGAGTCGAGTCGAGAGCGGTGAACTTAAACTACATGCAAACTTACACCGTCTAATATGGACGCTGAAAAGCACTACACTGTTTGGCCCACACCTGCCGCAGGTGCGGTCTCGCTGGAAGTCAACATTTTTGCAAGATGTGAGTCGGGAGAATACGATATCCGAGTCTAGCGTGGTTGATTTTAACCAGTATACAAACTTTGACGGCACCATAGGGACGCCGAAGACCGCTACACTGGGCTCACACTCTTCTCTAGTGTGGTACCGCCGGAAGTCGGCAATTTCAAAAACTAGGAGCTCAAGAAATGGATCATTCGGTCCAGCGCGGTCGTTTCACTCCGCGTACTCACTTTCACCGTCTAGGATGGAGGCTGAACACCGCTATAGTATTACGGCTTACTTTTCTCAGGTGTGGTCCCGCTGAAAAGGAGCATTTTTGAAATTTTGGTGTCACGAGAGTAGGATATTTGAGTCCAGCGTGGTCGATTTACTCCGCAAACCTATTACCGTCTCAGTGTAACGCCGAAGACCGCTACATAGATTGCGGAACAATGTAAAAAAAACTTCCAAGTCCACAAACCTGAAGTAGGGTTTTAAAACAGCTGTAACTCAAGTTCCAAATGAGCTACCCGGGTTTTGAGCAAAACTAAGAAACTAAGTTTGTAACCCTACAGAATGAAACCCTAACCGACCCCAGAAGTTGCCTTTCACAAAAATTTACTAGATGTGGACTCTTAAAGGCACAGGACACCCAAAAAAATAACTTTCAGATTTCATGCTCATCTTTGAGAGTCACACGCTGATCACAGTGGTATCTCTAAAATTGTCCTAGACCCCCTTTCAACTGAGTTATTGCTCTTCAAAGATGCCTAGATTTTGAGGGTGAAAATCGGTGGACGAGTTGTCTGAGGCCCCGGTCAGACTTCGTCGAGAAACCTGCTGAGTCCGACTGAGTCCGGGGTGGAAAAACCTGCTGAGTCCCACTGATTCCGGTTGCCCCCAGCGCCTACCAACTCCTCTGCGAAACACGCAATTGATAGTGACGATTATCACCTCAGCCGTGAATCGGAACGAGTTTGGTGGCTAATTTTTCTTGTTTTCAACATGTCCGAATCTGATTTCCGTATCAGCAGCAGATGGGGCAGAGCGCAGACGACGAGAGTCGAGATGCGGCGGGACTCGGCAGGTCGCAGTCGTTCGAAAAAATGCACCCAAATCACGTGAAAAACACCTATATCGACCGGGTGGGGTGAGGACGATTTCGGTGGGACTCAGTGGGACTCAGTCGGACTCGGTCGGTGCATTGGCCCCGCCCTTGTACGCTTGAGAACCATCAGTATCGACCGGGGGGATTGCGGTGGGCATCAGACGGTCGCAGTCGGACTCAGTGGGTTGATTTTTTTGCACCCGTTTTCCACGAATTCGATGCGTATCGACCGGGTGGGACTCAGTAGATCCACCGACTATGACGGGGGCCTGAGGCCTGTATTTCTCTTCATTCGCAATCGTTGCATTAGAGAAAGCCAGGATAAAGAGACAGTCCGGTAATGGATTGAAGAACGACGACTTGATAAAATTCATCCACCCATCGAGCCGCTATCGAGTTCGAAAACCTGGTAGGGGGTCGTGCCTGTGGTGGTGAGCGAAGGGGGTCGGGCCTGTGGTGGTCGCTTATATCACGCTTATTTGGAGGAAATGAGATCTGGCATTTGGCACGTGTTATACAGGAGCAGTCTTCTACAAAATTACATGAAAATCTCAAAATTCATATCTGAGGGTGTTCTGTGCCTTTAATGTTTTGAGCATGAAAGTCCACACCTAGCCAGCGGATTTAAGTGTGGATATTTGTGCTCAAAACATCAAAAGTCCACACCTAGTGAATTTTTCTGAAAGACAACTTCTCGGGTCGGTTAGGGTCTCATTCTGCAGGGTTACAAATCTATTTTCTTAGTTTTGCTCAAACCCTGGGTACCTCAATCGGTACTCAAGTTACAGCTGTTTTAAAACCTTATTTCAGGTTTGTGGACTTCGACGTTTTTTTACCTTGTTCCGCAAACTATGTAGCGGTCTTCGGCGTTACACTGAGACGGTAACAGATTGCAGCAAGAGTAAATCGACCACGCTGGACTCAAATACCCTACTCTCGTTACACCTAAATTTCGAAAATGCTCCTTTTAAGCGGGGTCACACCTGAGAAAAGTGTGAGGCCTTATACTGTAGCGGTGTTGAGCATCCATGCTGAACGGTGAAAGTGTACCAAGTGAAGCCACTACGCTGGACTCAAATATTCTATTCTGGTGACCCCTGCATTTCAAAAATGCGGACTTCCGGCGGAACCACATTTGAGAAAATTGTGAGCCCATGCAGTGTAGCGGTCGGTCTCCAGCGTTCCAATGATGCCGTTGAAGTTTGTATATGAGGTAAATCAATCACGCTCGACTCGAATATCGCATTCTCCTGACTCATACCTTGCAAAAGTGTGGTCTTCCAGAGGAACCACACCTGCAGCAGGTGTGGTCCAAACACTGTAGTGCCTTACAGCGTCTATCCTAGACGGTGAAAATTTGTATACGCGGTAAATCTACCAATCTCGACTCGACTATCCTACTTTCGTGGCCCTTACTTTGCGAAAAAAAAAATTGAGGTCTGATGTCTTGCAAAAATTAAGCACCTTCCGGGATCGAATCCGTGTCGTGCGTTTCGTGTATAAAAGGGTTTCGGAGAATGAAATTAGCAAAGTAACCAGATTGAATGACGCTCTTTCCAACTAACAGTCCATACATTTGAAGTGACCTGTTCTTCTTAGACTTGTGAAATAAATCTACGAACTCATATTAATTTAAAACATATTCATCTCTTCAATACATCTCGTATTCTAGGCCTTTGCCAATCACTTCATCTTCTCCACTTTTCTCTTCCACCATATAGACTCTGTTTCATTCCAAGTGAACTCATGTTTTTGGTTATCACAGCGCGGAGCGGTGGCTTTTTCGTCGAAACCTCCTTATCACTATTTATATTACACCGAGGCCCACCGCTCCGCTGCTGGTGATAATCGAAATCAACAGGTCACTAGGGATGTACCAGAGCTTACCTCTGCTTCCTACCCGAAATTATTTGTGAGGATAGGATGAGAAATGAAGGGGTGAAAAGGTGTGACGATCGGTGTCACAAATTGTTGATTACAGATCAAATCGATCACCCCGGGAACGCGCGGCATGATGAGGCCGTCGCGGCTCTGAGAGTTGTTCACTTCGCCTCTCGACCACCACCACCACCACAGTCGTCGTCGTCCGCAGCACCACGTCATCGTCGTCGCCGTCTTCATCTTCTAATATTCCTGGTCCTCAACACTGCTCATCGTCCGCCGCCTCGTCTTCACCATCCTCGTCAAGATACTGGTTCGTAGTTGTCATTGTTATAGCTGTTTTATTGTTTCCTTTTGTATTGGTGTTACAAGTTATTATTTTTGCATAAATCTATTATTTCACTAGTTTGTCGGTGCCGTAACCAAAGGGATCCTCTCCCTACTATTCTTTCATATATCTCCATTCACATTGCTGGCCATTATTTGCCACTATCACTAAAAGGGGTCAAACTCACATCCTAAAACCATCACTAAAACCTTACATGGGGGCCAAGCCGGTGATTACGGCAGAGTTTTCGCTAACATCGATTACTCGATACGGCCCAGCCCAATCATTTGAGAGTTTAGGATTCTTGGACTTCGCTTTTTCGACCGGTAACTTCAGAAACACTCTTCCACCTTTCTTGGGAAGTTTTCCTATGTCAACGTTGTGGTCTTAGTCGTAACTTTGTTTCATTTTCTCCGTACAACTACCCATGTTCTCTCGAATCAGTTCCTGCGTTACCTTGAGTCCTGACATCAGCTCTGTTCTATAGTCATCCATATCAATTCTGTACGGCGAAATCTCACTCGTTGGTATAACGCTCGAAGGGTATACAGGATCGAACCCATAGAGTATGAAAAACGGGCTCTCCCCCGTAGCAGAGTGTGGACTCATATTGTACGCGTAAGTGACATTAGGAACCAGCTTATCCCATTCCGCCGTAATGCCACTTCTTTTCTTGAGCATACGCAGTAAAGTCTGATTCGCTCGTTCGGTAACCCCGTTTTCCCGAGGATTGTAACCCTTAGTGAAAACTTGGGCTACACCTGCCACCTTGCAGAGCTCGTCCATTACATTGTTTTCGAACTGTCTTCCCTTGTCTGAGAGTATGGTTTTGAGCCACCTACCGCCCTCGCAGATCCACCTGTCAAAAACCATTCTAGCGATGTCTTCTGCGGATTTGGTGGTCGTTGAATACGCCGCCAGCCATTTCGAAAAATGGTCGACCACTACTACTAGGTATCTCATCCCGCTTGAGGACATGCCTACTTCCAGTACATCCACTCCAATAATCTCAAACGGGCTTCCTACTCGAATTGGTTTGGGAGGCGGGCTGCAATTTCCACGGTTGTTAGTGAGGAAACACTCTCGACACTGCTTGCACCACACGGTGATGTCCTGTCGCACTCCCTCCCAAAAAACCATTTTCTTCAGCTTCTAATATATATTGCGGGCGTTGAAGTGTCCTGCGAACACCCCCGAGTGTGCTTCATCAAACACTGCTCGTCTTTG
Organism: Aplectana chamaeleonis; assembly: GCA_029168955.1. Classification (NCBI taxonomy): domain Eukaryota; kingdom Metazoa; phylum Nematoda; class Chromadorea; order Rhabditida; family Cosmocercidae; genus Aplectana; species Aplectana chamaeleonis. The sequence continues at coordinate 70,172 of JAPDOI010001289.1, read as the reverse complement.
GGACCGCGGCACTACTTTCGCTACTGATCCATCCTCGCGAATCAGACACAGCTGACCGTCTTCGACACAACAATCAGCCAAACGCAAATGCTTATCACGCCTGGGTGGTTTTACCTCATCCAGATTCCTTTCTATCTCCAGTTTCTTAATCACAGGACCATAATCCGGATCTTCACGAAGCTCTTCTTTCCACTCTCGTTCGAAAACCACATAATTGACCACTTCAACGCTTTCTACGTTGTCTTGGTCCGGTGGGACCTCCTCTATTATCCCTCTTGATAGTGCGTCTGCAACCTTGTTGGCGCTACCTTTGACGTACTCTATTTCGAGGTTGTAGGTCTGGAGTTCCAACGCCCGCCGTGTCACTCGCTGCGATACGTTAGACCGCATGAATAATGACATCAATGGTTGATGGTCGGTACGTACTATCGTTTTTACCCCGAAAACGAAAAAGTGAAATTTTCTCAGGGCGAAAACAATGGCAAGTCCCTCCAAGTCCGTGATATGGTACCTTTCTTCAGCCCTTGACAATCTTTTGGATGCGAAGTACAGCGGGTGAATCATGTTGTCCTCGCCCTCTTGACAGAGAACGGCTCCAATTCCCTTTGCACTAGCATCCGTGTACATTATGTATGGTTTCTCACCCGTTTGCGCTGCTTCTACATTTGGCTGCCCAAGTACCGGAGCTCTCGTTATGGCGTATTTCAGGTTTTCAAACGCTCTGTCGTGCTCGGCATGCCATAGAAACGGAGCTCGTGAGCTAGTTAGGTCATACAGATGCTTTGCGATTTTTGCAAAGTTCAATACAAATTTTCTGTAATAACCGCACATTCCCAGGAATGAACGAAGCTCAGCAATGTTACGCGGCTTAGGGTAATTCACTACCTTATCAATCTTATCGGGATCCGTTCTCACGCCTGATCCATCCAGCATGTGACCAAGGAATGCCACCTTATTCTCCAACAATTAGCACTTTTTGGACTTCAGCTTCAGGTTAGCCTCCCGGAACGCCAGAAACACTTTTCGCAGCACTTCATAATGCTTCTCCTCCGTTTGTCGCTACCAGGATGTCATCTATATATACAAAGACGTCATCTTCTTTGAGCTCCGCTAACACCATGTCCATTAAACGCTGGAACACAGCGGGGGAAGTGCTTAGTCCGAAAGGTAACACCTTTAATTCGAACAAGCCCTCCGGTGTTGTGAACGCACTTTTTCTTTGCGCGTCTTTGGAAAACCTCACTTGCCAATATCCAGCTGCCATATCGAGGGTGGTGAAATACTTTCTGCCTCCAAAGCTTTGCAACCCGGTGTCAATAGTAGGCAGTGGATACGAGTCCTGGCGCGTATGCTTGTTGAGAACCCTGTAGTCAATACACAGCCTCAAGGTCTTATCCTTTTTCTGTACCAACACTACTGGCGACGCCCAGTCCGACGTCGATTTCTCAATTATGCCACGAGTTTCCAAGTCACACAATATGGCTTTGAACTCATGTTGCACTCCTCGAGGAACGGGTCGGATTTTCTGCTTGATGGGCTTTGTGTCCCCCGTGTCGATTTCGTGCTGTACTAGGGCTGTCTGAGTCAGCTCGCTGATCGCGAACACGTCTGAAAATTCCCTAACCAGTGCTCCCATTTTAGCCGGCATTGACGCCGTACTCCGGTTTTCACATAGGTGGGACAACAATGTGTCGACCCTTTCGCTTGGCATATTTCCCTTTCTCGGGAGTTCCAGCAGGTCTGTCTCTGCGTCCGCTAATCGTGTGTCACACCAACTGTTTTGTGACCACGTGAGAGCGAGAGGCAGGGTGTGAGCGCGAGTGAGGGGACCACTCTTTTTAGCAGGGGGAGTTGTGAGGATATGATGAGAAATGAAGGGGTGAAAAGGTGTGAAGATCGGTGTCACAAATTGTTGATTACAGATCAAATCGATCACCCCGGGAACGCGCGGCATGATGAGGCCGCATGTGCGTCGCGGCTCTGAGAGTTGTTCACTTCGCCTCTCGACCACCACCACCACCACTGTCGTCGTCGTCCGCAGCACCCCGTCATCGTCGTCGCCGTCTTCATATTCTATTATCCCTGGTCCTCAACACTGCTCATCGTCCGCCGCCTCGTCATACATCCTCGTCAAGATAGTCCGTAGTTGTCATTGTTATAGCTGTTTTATTGTTTCCTTTTGTATTGGTGTTACAAGTTATTATTTTTGCATAAATCTATTATTTCACTAGTTTGTCGGTGCCGTGATCAAAGGAATCCTCTCCCTACTATTCTTTCATATATCTCCCTTCACATTGCTTGCCATTATTTGCCACTATCACTAAAAGGGGTCAAACTCACATCCTAAAACCATCACTAAAACCTTACATATTCACAATTTCTGGATACACGTCAGAACCTATGTGTCCTATATTCAACATAAGAAGGGAGAGCCATTTATAATATTTTATGCTTACTTTATAATACTTTATTATACCATTTAATACCCTTATTATTCAACATTTACAATAAGAACCTTTACAATAGCTAAGTTATTTACCAACGCAGGCAACTTCTTGTCATCTGTCAGGAGAAGCCTCGTCCGTGAACTAATTCACTGTTACCATCTTATTTTTCAAATGGCTGTTCTTCTTTAATTTATACATCTTTTGGAATGAGTTGTTGCTCTTCTTTCAATTTACAACAAAAAAGGCAAATAACACGTCGGGAGGGGGTCCGAGAAAACCGCCACAACTTTTATTTAGTAATGCCTCCGGGAGGGGGGTTTGAGAAAAACGCCAAAACTTTGATATATTACTGCTTCTAGGAGGGGTCTGAGAAAATCGCCAAAAGCTTGCTTCTGGAGGGGGGGTCTGAGTAAATTCAGCCTTGTCCACACCTCACGCCGTACCCTGATCGATATCTTTGGCACTACCGCCTTTTTCAGAGCCTCTTCACACAATTTCATTCCGCTAAGAAACTGCATATTACGGGAAATCAGGCCTTAGACAACTGATAGACCCCTTGCTGGCTGCTGAACCATGCCTATCAGCCCAAGCTCGCCCATTTCGTTATTTTTGAAGCATATTTACTGTGCTTATCTGGGTCAAATTCCGGTCCGCTATTGCGTCTCGACACGCTTTGCGGCCGCACGCTCCCGAGTCAGTCGGATTTCCAGCGATTTCGATATGGCTTTTTTATATAGTTTTCTTCAATTTTGTTTAGTTTCCAGTTTCTGAAACTCACCTAGAGTTAACAGATCGGTGGCTGCGGCGCTGGAAACTCTTCCGACTCGAAAGCGCGCGGCCGCAAAGCGTGTCGAGACGCAATTTCGGACCGGAATTTGACCCAGATAAGCACAGTAACTTCCTGATAGCTTACACTACGCTCACGACTAACACGGCCTTTAACGCAAAATAGGAACCGTTTGGTATTCAGCGCTGTTTAGATTCTATTTTGACTAGCTCTCTTATCCTGTCCTCGTTCTGCCATATTGAGATTCTGTGTCAGAATTCCATATGATTGCTTATCAAACCAGTTGATGCTACTATATCGCACTGCTTTTCACTTGCGAAAACGCCATTATGACTGAAAATTAGGACGGAAGTCGAGCTCTGGCAGCGCACCATTAGGGGCGCGCCGCGACGGCGCCGCAGTCGACCCCGTCGCAGAGACTGCGGCCCGGTAGAGGACGGCGCTATCCGGCCTTCGGTCGACTATGACGGGGTCTATACACAACGCTTTCTCCACTCAACTTTGACGATTTTCTAGAATGCGTAACTCCGTAGGTTTTCAGCGATTTCAAAGATATGTGGTCAGTACGGGACGCTCTCATGAAAGGCAAAAAAACTTAGGGGGACTGAAGTAAAGATCCGATTTTGTGTGGAAGATTCATATCCTAGGTCTTCAAACCCTCCTGATTTTGGAAGGGAAGGGGAACAGTGGGTTGGTGAGAAGTTTTTGATGGGCGGAAAATTAGGCGCGGGTCACGACAATACAAGTATGGAGATCTTGTCAGTAGCTTGACTGATTGTGAGCCAACTTATTTTGCCCATGATTCCATCATCCAAACAGCAATTCCCACGATGGTTTGGGAAAGGAGTACATCAATGGTAATTAGCCTATTCTAATTTGAATTACAAAACACATCAAGAAAAAAACATGAATCGATTCACTGCGAAACGGTTCCAGCCATACCAGTCCAATCGGGTACGTCTGCGCACACAAACGCGAACTGGAACGCTTCCAACTAATGTTTCTAATGGTCTGTGAGCTCTAGATTGAGATTCCTGACTATTTCCCTATCTCACCGACCCTAGTTGCCATCAGAGCGAAAGGGTTGTCAAATCAAGCATGGTGAAGTGGATATGAGTAGCTGGGACGTGTGAAATCATCATCCTCAGAATTAATACAATGAAAAGATGATGAGTGATCCCATCGCTAAGGCATTTTGAGCAAGTCCAGGCTCCGCTACACATTCGCACCCACCCATGTCAAAATTTAGCCCATATAGAACCTCCCCCTGCTTGAGGGAACTCGAAGAAAACTTCGCACCTATTTAAGAAGATCCCAACTGATGTTGAAGCTATATATTCATTCGAGTGTCTACTGGCGAAATATTCATTCGATTCGATTGAAATACTCTGCGATATCGCAGAACTGAGTTCGATTTGTATTTATGCTATGAAATTGTAAACGGCTTTTGCGTCATCCCCTTCGAAAGTGTTTTTGCGTTCACTCGACACTCTGCACGCTCTCGGCAACACTGTTTTCAGCTTGAACGTGCATTCACCTCAAAATCCAGCGTACTACTATCTTTTGCGTTCAGGGTTATCCGAATTTAGAACAAATTGCCTTCGGATATAGTCGAGGCCGGAAATTTCTCGATTTTCACACACAGACTATGCATGTTTGATCTCGAGTCGGTACACGGGAGTGATGGTATTTCAATTTGTTGAAGCTTTGAATTCAGGGTGCTATTGTTACGAGTGTTCCTTTGTTTAAATTGTTTGAAGCTCTACCTCTTTATTTATTTATACACAAAATGTGTATTTCTTTATTGAAAAATAAAGCTGTTGATTGATTGATTCCCTTTATGTACGTATAATTGTTCGGAGAGCGGAAATTGCTCCCCCGTGCTTTCTGCGTCGCGGTCGGTGAACGTCGGGTGCAGGGTCAAGCGGGGTTGGAAAATTTCGCAACGGGGGTGGGGTCGCAAATAAATTCTGAACCCGAAAATGAAGGCTAGGGGATCGCATAAATAATGGAACAAAAATGAAAACCTGGTGAAGATATCCCAAACATTCTCGATATTTTTGTTCACCCAAGGGAAGGATCGTAACCTTGTCCAGGTTTTAGACGCTTGAGCCCGACTAATAAAACAGATTTCGGCGTCTGAAAATATAAAATGCCCAGAAATCGCGCCTCGGCGAAGATCGCAGAAATTTTCAATTTTGGAACAAAAAACTTTTTATGACGAGGGGGGGTCGCTCCGATTTCGAAAAATTACGCAGCGCCCTGCTTAGCCCTGGTCGGGTGCGGCTGCGCAACATCCCAGCTTTTAGGTGAAATCAAGTAAACTGGCATGTTCTGGAGCATTATTTACTTAACTGCGCTCATTTTATATCATTAGCAATAACCGTTTCGCCGTATTTGGTGCTGACGAATCTTTCACGCGAAGGCGGGTTTTCCACATTCGCCGCGCGCACAACACTCACCAGACCGTAAAGCGTACGCACGCACGTGAGCAATGCCATGGAGCCTAACTGTTCACAAATCCAATCGCCTCCGAGTGCGAGTGATCAGAAAAAAAGAAATAACGAAAAACGTGGTATCGCAGCGGGGGGAGGGGGCGCCGTTGTATCGCACTTGGCCAAGCCCATTTTCCGTGCCGCAATGACTCTCCTAATTTTGACAAGGAAGGGAAACACCGGGTGGGCGCTCAACTCAACTTTAGTGCGGCACGGCAAAATGGGCGTGGCCATGAATTTCGCGCCATAGTGACCCCCTAAGGAGTCGTTTATACTTCTGCCGCCGAGCGGCGCGGCGAAGTGCAATTCCATGATATTGATCACGCGGCGCGGCACGATCAATGTTAGGGGTCGTTTACACTTCTGTCGCCAAACGGCGCGGCGAAGTGCAATTCTATGATACTGATCACGCGGCGCGGCACGATCAATATGGGCCAAATATAGCCCTGCCGCTGAAAGGGGCGGCAGCATGCAGCGATGGGAAATCGATCGAGCGGTGCCGCATGATAGATACTCCCTCACTGCATGCTGCCGCGCCTTTGGGATCGGCCCCTATTACAGAATTAGACTTCGCCGCGCCGCTTGGAAATGTAAACGGACCCCAAGGGGCAATTCATACTCCTCAAAGCCAGCGCGGGTGTGGCGCTACAGTATGAATGATTTCTACGCGCGTCAAGCGCTTGCGCAGAATACTCCAGGGGCGACGCAATAGGGGGCCTTAACTTCTCCGAACAAGCAAACACGCGCTCACCATCACGATAGCAGAGCCTGGTAATGGAATCAAGACTCAATCCTCCTGGGCAAAGATGCAACGAGTACAAAATGCTGCTCTCCGTATCGCCACCGGATGTGCACGGAGTTCCCCAATCGAGCACCTGCATGCTGAGACCCGTCTATTACCAGTGAAGGAGCACTGCCAGCTCCAGGCCCAGCAATTCCGCATTAACATTATAAAGCAACCAAATCACCCGTCGTGGAGAGTGCTAAACCCCGTGAGAGAGAGAAGTATAAGAAAGCCATTCGCCGATGCTCCAAACAAAGTCAATTTGCAAAGATGGCACGACTCACAGCAAGAACGACTCCGTCTTTTGCGCGAGGAGCACACCAAGTTCGTACGGTGTCATCTTATGAAGGCGGCCATAAATCCTATGCTAGGAGATATACCGCCCCCATCTGCACCTCAGAGTCTCAACTCGGAAGAAGGGCGAGATGCACGCTCGCATCATTACGCTGTGGTCACTCTACAATGCTAATGTCTTATATCAGCAAGATTGACAGCAGCAAATCTGATGTGTGCCCGGACTGCGGTACCGTCGGCCATGATACCGCACATTTATTCAACTGTCCGGAGAGACCTACCACGCTGACACCAATGGACCTATGGACGAATCCACTACTGGTCGCCCAGTTCCTCCGCCTATGACAAAATCCTCTATGTGGCTGCAAAGAAGAAGAAGCTGGCATTGATGGAATACTACCCACATCGTGCACGTTCGCGTTCTAACATGATCAACCACGGCTATCGCACATATCAACTATCAGTCTCCACTATAAAAGCCAGCTACATTACCATATTTCTTATACTTCGTCTCGAGGACTCCAGCAACTGGCCGCCATCTCCACTACTCCACCAACTGGCCGCCGACTCGACGACAACACCAACCGACTGCCAACTCGACATCAGCGCCGACCGAACGCCGTCTCAACGACACCAGCCGATCGTCATCCTTCGTTACCCGTTGTTAGTTTTCCTTTGTTGATAAAAGTTGTTTGAGTGTAAGTTTTCCCACGTGAAGTGAAAGTGGGGTGCTCGCCGTCGTCCACCGACTGCAAAAACCTTTATTGGGGGCCAAGTCGCCTTCACTTGAGAAAACTCAACATTCACTAAGAAATATCGATCGTTTGGTGGTCGATACAGAGGGAAGCCAGCCTAGGCCTGGAACTTAGACTGTTTGATCTCGATCGATTGGGGGTCGTGATACGAAACAATACAGGAGACGTTCGTTCTGATCGCACTTAACCTGATATCTGAATTCCAGACCGAGAGGGTCAAAACAAGAAAAAAGTTTTCGATCAATAACGTTACACACGTTATTCAGAAACCAGTTCGAACATGGAAGGTGCCAAAGCACAAGATCCTGAAATGCTCCCGCAGATGAGCAACGTGGCCGTTTTAGAGGCTAAAGCGAATGAGCGAAGCAAATCGGCGGTAAGTAACTTTGAAAAAGCGTTGAGGACGCTTCGTAGAGAAATCAAAATGATCTCGATATACGCTGATATGGCTCTAGCCACCCATTTCACAACTTCAGATGAGAAGCGGACGGCGGTAATAGAATCCGTGGACGCGCAGATTTCCTTCTGTTCTAACCCTCACTGATAAATTGGAATGCGTAGAGATCATTGAAAATGAACATGAGCAAAGTTATTCGAAATCTTTTTGCAGAAATCTACGAGTGTGTACCTCAAAAAATTATTCAAGCGGGTGTTCGAAAACAATGAGAAAACGAATAAAATCTGCAGATGGAAAATGTACGGCTACGAAAAGAAAGTTGCTGGACCGCAGGAGAGAGAGAAGAATTAATGGGGCCACAGAGTAAAATGGAAGGTTATTCTTTACCCAATAATGCAGTCCATGATGATGAAAACGGAATAACAGGAATTCCGTTTCAGTTGAAGACGAAATCGACTCAGCAGACAACAGGGACGATCCGGTGTTCGCCGCCTGGTCGAGCCAGTACGTTACTAGTTCCTAATGGGGAGGAATCAGGGAGCGAGGATGGAGGCTCCACTATCCCACGTGGAACGTACCATGGAAATACGGCAGTGAGAGAGTTTCTTCTCGTTCCTAGCTTTTGCCTGGAGGTTAAACCTTTCACTAATGGGCCTGGGACAAAAAAGTTTGACGACTTTATGGAGAGCAGTTCAAACTCAAGTATACGGATAAAGTGTATAGTGACGAGGACCGCAAAGAAATCTTAGTGGGATGCTTACAGGCAGGAGCTTTTCGTTGCGCGTTGTATTTGTTGCGATTGCAGGTCATTGCGCCACCAATAAATATAATTAAGTTACATAGGAAAACAAAGGAAGAAAAGCGCGAATAAAAAAACAGGAAACGGATACAGTAGCAATATGAATTGAAACAGGCTCAATCATCCTCAGTCATCAAGTACTGATCCAAGATACGTTTGAACGCGTAAAGAGTTGCAGGGAGGTTGCCCTTTTGAGTAACTTTTCAAACTCACTTCCTGCTCTATTAACAAAGAAGTGGTGCCTCAAACTTTTCCTGGCTCTGTTGCGGACAAGTTTGACGCTGCTGCCTCTAGTGGTAGCCGCCCTGAGCTGAGGAAATCGTTTGGCTGGAGTCCCACAAGGCCATACAAGATCTTATAAACCATCAGAAGATCAAACCTTTTCCTTCTGCAGGCCAGCGATTCAAGTTGTAGCTCCTTATTCCTAGCAAAGCTGCACGGCATTTCACTATAGCTGAGACCCCTGACCCGGATCATCACCTTGCGTGTGAACCTGTTTTGGAGTTTTTCCAACGCACCCGTGGTCGAGACCTTGTGGGGGTTGAAAATTACAGTTCCATACTCAAGGTGTGGTCTAACATACGTTTTGTAAGCATTAAGAAGCACTCTTTCACTGTTGCTGGACAGGGCTCTGAATGTGCTACCCATAACTTTACTAGCTCTGGACACAGCCTTAGCACAATGAGCATCAAAGGTGAGATCGCTGCGTACCAGGAAACCCAAATCCATTATCTCGTCGACAGCCTGGAGTTGCTGACCATCAACGGTATAAACAGCACCTGAACTGTTGCTTCCAATGTGCAGGACTTTAGTTTTTTCTTTTGAAAGCAACATGCTCCAGTCTTTAGACCAACTTACAACCTTATCCAACGCGATTTGCAAGTACTCCTTGTCACTTGCCGTATGGATCGGAGAGAAAATTTTGAAATCATCAGCAAAAGCAGAGCACTTAACCGTACCAAATGTAACTAGTCGTGGGAGTTCGTAAGTAAATATATTAAATAGTATTGGAGACAAAACTCCTCCCTGAGGTACGCCACTGCAAACGGGTTTGGGATCAGAAAAAGTGGAATTAACTCGAACAACAAACGACCTATTGCTTAAAAAGGCTCTTATCCATGCTATAATTCTAGGATGAATACCAACTTGGGCGAGCTTCAGCATGAGTTTGGAATGAGAGACCCTGTCGAAAGCCTTGGAAAAGTCAACATAGATGACATCAACCTCTTTTCCCTCATCCACATGTGAGGTCCATTCATTGAGTGATTGCAACATGGCCGTCACCGTCGACTTTTTCTTTTGGAAACCATGTTGGGATTCCGAAATTATTGAGTGGTCCTTCAAATGCTTACATATTCTCGCCTTAAGGATCTTCTCGAACAACCTACTGAAAATAGAGGTAATGCTTACTGGCCTAAAGTTTTCGGGATTAGTATGAGGGGGCTTTTTCGGAATAGGAGTTACAAAGGCTACACGCCACCTATCAGGAACCTCTGCTCGCATGAACGAGAGATTAAAAATATATGTGAGCGGTCCAACTATAATGTGGGCTACCTGTTTAATAAACTTCAGAGGCAAATGGTCCGGTGTATCGGAAAATGAAATAGGCCAGCTAGAAAGGAACTTGTGGACATCCTCTGGATAAAACCAAACAGAATCGTCCATTGTATTGAATTCCTGGGCAAGATTCATAGGGTCACTAGGTCCATCGTCCTCGCAAAAAGCCTTTTCAAAAACAGATGAAAATATTTCTGACCTTTCTTTGTCGTCTGTTATTATGGACCCTCAAATTCAATAGGCCCTAATCGGGGTTTGTTTCTCAATCTAGCATTCAAAAGTCTATAGATCGAATTTTTTTACCTGATTCAATGATTCTCTTTTCGACATTTCTGTTGAATTTTTTCAATTGCTTGTCAAATCTCCAACATATAACTCTATACTCCTCCCAATCATTTGGTGCATTGGTTAATCTAGCCCGATTCCATGCCTGTGATTTTTAAATGCCAGGCGCTGCAAATGTTCCGGGAGATGGTCCGTGCCCTTGGAAACTTCTATGAGTGGTACAAAAGATGAATGCAATGCTGCAGAATAGAAATAAACATTTCATATTTAGCATTAACCGAGTCAGCAGTGTTAAACGCCCAATAATTATCTGGCGGTGTTCGAAACAATGAGAAAATGAATAAATTGCAGGAGATGGAAAATGTACGGCTACGAAAAGAAGTTGCTGGACCGCAGGAGAGAAGAATTAATGGGGCCACAGAGTAAAAATGGAAGGATTATTCTTCACCCAATAATAATCCAGTCCATGATGATGAAAAACGGAATAACAGGAATTCCGGAATTTCAGTTCAGGCTGACGAAATCGACTCAGCAGACATTACAGGAGGACGATCTGGTGTTCAAGCCGCTTCTGGTCGAGCCAGTACGTTACTAGTTCCTAATGGGAAGGGATCAGGAGTTGAGGATGTGAGGCTCCACTATCTCAATGTGGAACGTACCACGTGGAACGTACCGCTAATACGGCAGTGAGAGAGTTTTTCCGTTTCCCTAAGCTTTGCCTGAGAGTTAAACCTTTCGCAATGGGCCTGGACAATCTGCAGACAAAAGTTTGACGACTTTATGAGAGCGTTCAAACTCAAGTATACGGATAAAGTGTATAGTGACGAGGACCGCAAAGAAATCTTAGTGGGATGCTTACAGGGTGAAGCAAAGTTATACTACAATACCCTTTCTAGATCCATTAAGAACGGTAGTTTTAGGGCGGTGGTTCAAGAGCTCAAAAATCGCATGCTACTCGAGAGTCAAGAGTCTCGAGCAGAAGCGCTGCGGTTCCTCAGGAAAAGGGATTCACAATCAGTGGTCCACTTCTGTTTAGAGCTAGAAACCATCTCGTCCAAGGCACACCCAGATTGCGACGAAGCAGCACTAGCGCTGATACGGGCGGAGATCTTGCACGAACAGTTGCGCGATTGGCCGGAAGCTTACCATTTGACGGAGATACTAGGCAGTGAAAAATTATACGAAGTGTATGAACGAATGAAAAATGCTGCTATGCGCATTGAACGTATGCGTAAACATCGGCGTGAAGCTAATGACAAAAAGCCAAAGAGGTTTGAAAGGCAAAGGGGTTCACCTAAACAATCAATGATCCCAACTAGACCATTTCAGCCTCGTGAAGCTAGTGCTAGGGAAAAGTCTGGTGAACAGGAGAGAGTGCGAGCAGTGAAAGCGAAAAGCAGCTACTCAAAACCGCCTGAAACCAGACCGAGCACTAGCAAGTGCTCCAATTGTGGTAAATTGGGCCATCTGACAGAAGAATGTTGGGCGAAAAAGGAAGCTTCTTCTTCATTCAGCGCTACAATAGAGGGATGGACGAGCAATGCTAGCACTTCAGACACCCCGGTATGCGAGCTGATAGGCCCAAAACACATGGTCAAAGTGAAATGGTTGGGAAAAGAGATACAGCTATGGTAGATACCGGATCCCAGCTAACAATCATGCCGCTCAATGTCGTTCTTTGTGCCAAGAGAGCCGGAGCAGATGTGGATACACACTGTAAGCAGGTGGAGGCAGATGAGCGCGACGTGTATGACGCATCTGGAAACAAAATGGATTTCCTGGGCTGCATGGAAACTGAGGTAGAATCGGTGGAGGAAATAAGCGAAGGATACCGATGCACGTCAAGAAACGGAAAGATGATGTAATGCTATTGGGCACCAATTCCTTGGAAAAACTCGGAATAAAGGTGGTTGTCGAGCCACAGCAGAACCCGAATCCGCACACATCTAATGATTCAAAAACAGTACTTGCCACGGTTGCAGGTAGGTCATTGATTGCACCAGGGCAGCGTAACATGATCCAAGTTCGCTGTGATCAAAAGTCAGTGGATACTGTTTTATGGTCACAGAATGACATAGTGCAGAGTGGTGTATGTACTAAATCAGAAGAGGGTTTGACTGAGGTGACGGTTATTAACAGGTCCAATGAGTCATTGATTTTCAAAGAGGGGGAGATCATAGGAGAGTGGTCACAAAACAGTTGGTGTGACACACGACTAGCGGACACAGAGACAGACCTGCTGGAACTCCCGAAGAAGGGAAGAATACCAAGCAAAAGGGTCGGCATTTTGTTGTCCCACCTATGTGAAAACCGAAATACGGCGTCAATGCCGGCTAAAATGGAAGTACTGGTTAGGGAATTCTCAGACGACTTCGCGATCAGCGACAACGAGCTTTGACAGCAGACAGCCCTAGGTACAGCACGAAATCGACACGGGATACAAAGCCCATCGAAGCAAAAAGTGCGACCCGTTCCTCGAGGAATGTGCAAAATGAGTTCCCAAAGCCATATTGTGTGACTCTGGAAACTCGTGGCATTATCTGAGAAATCAACGTCGGACTGGGCGTCACCTGGGTAGTGTTAATGCACAGAAAAGGATAAGACCTTGAGGCTATGTATTGATTACAGTGGTTCTCAACAAGCATACGCTTGCCAGGACTCGTACCCACTGCCTACTATTGACACCGTGTTGCAAAAAGCTTGGGAGGCCAGAAAGTATTTCACCACCCTCGATATGGCAGCTGGATACTGGGCAAGTGAGGTTGTCCAAAGACGCGCAAAGAAAAGTGCGTTCACAAACTTACCGGAAGGCTTGTTCGAATTTAAGGTGTTACCGTTCGGACTAAGCACTTCCCCCGCTGTGTTCCAGCGTTTGATAGACATGGTTTTAGCGGACCTTAAAGGCAGCATACACGCTCGCAAGAGTTGTTGAGATAACTACATGAGTGGGGTTATTACGGGCCTGAGGCCCTCACGAAGTTGGGAGAGTTGAAAACGAGTTAAAATGACCGTATTTGAGCCGTATTGAGTCACAAAATCATCCTTTCTCCGCCCACCGATAAGGGCTCCACCCTCAATACCAATGTTCAATGCTCGATTACGGTCATTTTGGGTCATTTTTTGCGCTTCTAACGTCGTAAGTGTTCCAGAAAGAGGGCAGTACGAGTACTTTAGCGTCGTTGTCGCAACAAATTTGCATCTAGCTCCGCTATTTCGTAATGCAGTAAAACTCGTCACTTCTGGGCCAATGTAGAACGAACCGTTATATCTTCATTTCAGTTGATTTTTTCCGGTTTTCGTTATCTCTGAATATGAACAGCTTCAGACCTTCGATTCATTCCATAAAATTGATATCATTTTTGAGCGTGTATGCTGCCTTTAAGGCGAGATGACGTCTTTGTGTACATAGACGACATCCTAGTAGACACAGAAACGGAGGAAAAGCATTATGAAGTGCTGCGAAAAGTGTTTCTAGCGTTCCGGAAGGCTAACCTGAAGCTGAAGTCCAAAAAGTGCAAATTGCTGGAAAATAAAGTGGCATTCCTTGGTCATGTGCTTGATGAATAAGGCGTGAGAACGGATCCTGATAAGATTGATAAGGTAATGAATTACCGTAAGCCGCGTAACATTGCTGAGCTTCGGTCATTCCTGGGCATGTGCGGCTATTACAGAAAATTTGTGCTGAACTTTGCAAAAATTGCAAGGCACCTGTATGACCTAACTAGCTCACGAGCTCCCTTTCTATGGCAGGTCGAGCATGACAGAGCCTTTGAAAACCTGAAAAACGCCATAACGAAAGCACCGGTACTGGGGCAACCGAATGTAGAAGCAGCTCAAACAGGTGCGAAACCATATATAATCTATACGGATGCTAGTACAAAAGGAGTTGGAGCCGTTCTCTGTCAAGAAGGCGAGGAACATATGATTCACCCTCTGTACTTCGCATCCAAAAGATTATCAAGAGCCGAAGAAAGGTACCACGTAACGGACTTGGAAGCACTTGCCATTGTTTTCGCCCTGAGAAAAGAAATTCCCATTACTTTTACTATATTCGGGGTCAAAACCGATAGCACGTGGACCGACCATCAACCATTGATGTCATTATTCAAGCGGTCTAACGTATCGCAGCGAGTGACACGGCGGGCGTTGGAACTCCAGTCCTACAATCTCGACATACAGTACGTCAAAGGTAGCGCCAACAAGGTTGCCGATGCACTATCAAGAGGGATAACAGAAGAGATTCCACCGGACCAAGACAGCGTAGAAAGCATTAAAGTGGTCAACTCTGTGATTGTCGAACGAGGATGGATGGAAGAGCTTCGGCAAGATCCGGATTATGGTCTTGTGATTGAGAGAGTGACGGAAAGAATGGAAATGGATGAGGTTAAACTACCCCGGCATGAACGGAATTTTCGCGTAGCTGATTTCTGCATCGTCGTAGATCAGTTATGTTTGATTCTCGAAGATGGATCAATGGCGGAAGTAGTACCACATCCCAAAAGGACAGCAGTCTTCGAGGAAGCGCACGCAGGAGTGTTCGCAGGAAATTTCAATGCGCGTAAGATATATCAAAAATTGAAGAAGACTGTCTTCTGGGAAGGCATGCGACAAGATATCACTCTGTGGTGTAAACAATGCCGCGAATGTTTTTTAACGAACAATCGCAAAGACTGCACACCTCCATTGAAGCCTATACACGCAGCAAATCCGCTTTCAGGAAATAATCGGGTGTGTCGATGTGCTAGAGGTTGGATTATCAGCGTCTGGAAAGAGGTATTTGGTGGTCGTGATTGACCATTTTTTAAAATGGCTAGAGGCTTACCCTACCTCAACCAAATCAGCCGAAGACATTGCTAAAGTTATATTTCAAAAATGGATCTGTGAAGGGGGAAGGTGGCCGAAGACTATTTTATCGGACCGTGGGAGAGAGTTCGAAAATAGGGTAATGGAAGCACTGTGCAATGTCACAGGAATAACGCAGACTTTCACTAAAGGATACAATCCTCGTGAAAACGGTATAACCGAAAGAGCTAACCAGACCCTCTTGCGAATGTTGAAGAAGCGCGGAGGAGTAACATCAGACTGGGACACGCTAGTGCCTAACGTAACATATGCGTATAATGTGAGTCCACACAGCGCAACCGGAGAAACTCCATTTCTCGTGCTATACGGTTTTGACCCAGCATATCCTTCTAACGTGATCCCTTCGAGCGAAATTTCACCATATCGAATTGACATGGATGATTACAGAACCGAGCTCATGATGGGAATCAAGGTAACCCAGGAGATCGTTAGGGAAAACTCTCAGGAATACAAAAATCGAATGAAGGAGTACTATGATAAAAACCACAAAACTGACCCTAAAAGACACCCAAAAGTAGGGATCGAGTTTTTACGAGAATGCCAATGGAAAAAGGGAAATCTGCTAACCCGAAACTAGTGAATGAATGGTCAGGACCCTACCAAGTTGTGGAGGTTAGCGACAACTCAGCCCTTATCACTGAAATTGGAAAGAAACAGGACCCGGTAAGAGTTCCTCATGATCAAATACGAAATATTCCTCATTTCATCGATAGCACCCCGATCAAAACCAAAACAAAGAGGAGGAGAGTGCATGAGAGAGGAAACAAAATCGTGGTAAATTGTGTCAGTGTATCTCATCGTGATGTGTTCAGGCCGTGCCCGAAGCAACGGTGATGATGGCCGACGATGTAAAGCCATCCGCTACGCATGTTTAATTTCCAATGCTGTGAGAAGGCCATGGCTTAGAGACCGGCGGAAGATCTCGGAGGATACCGTATATCCGTACCATGTCCCATGTTGACTGAAGAAGGAGCAGACCGTCTGGGCAGAAGTGCTGAAAGAGCTGCCGAGTAACATGAATTCCATTAAGTTTGAAAGTAATGTGCTACTGTTGGCACAACTGGTGCAAGTCTGGATGAAGCTGACGGACTAACCGAGCGTGAAAAACTTATGCGGAGATGGCAAAAGAGCTGCCCAGGACATCACTTCCGAATCTCTTGCCGTAGCACTGCACTGTATGCACGTGCGAAATGTGCCGTCATTTTCAAAATCAGCGCAGAGAAAATGGAGCCGGAGGATTTTTTATCACGAATACGTGCGGGTGATTCAATGGTACGAAAGAAGAAAGGATTAGCATCCATGTATCAAAGCGCAAATGAGCTCCAATCAAAGGCAGAAAATGGGAAGGCCCCTCGGGAGAGGGAAAAAGAGCACAGGCGGTATATCTGCCAACGGCAATGAAGGAGTGTTCTAAAGTGTGGCTCCCAGGATGAAATCCGCGGGATCACCTACACTCACCGTATTCCAAGAGCCTATGCATGGAAAGTGACATACTGTTCATTGTCGGCGGCCAAATGTTCGGTTCAACTGGAGGTGCACTCAATTTGCTAAAACCGTGGTTAGAAACTTCACAGCAGGGCTGAACGTGAAAGTGGTGGTTGGCATGGCACCTCGAGAGCAGGAATTCGGTCAGCAATGTGGCAATGTGGCAGAAAGTCGCTGACAATATGGACCTGATAGTTCGTTCTTCTACAGCACTCACTGAAGTTAAGTGGCTGGACAAGGGATGCTGCGCCAAACGCGTGGGACAATCCCGATTAGGTGTGTGGGAAGTGACCCATACGACCTGGAAGAGAAATCTGGGCCGTTTTAAAGCCCGCATCTGGTATGAAAAAGTGGGGGCAACATTGGATCCCTTCCTGGCCAGAACCCAAACCACTCACAGAACCAGGTCCAACGGTGAGAGTGCTAGAAGGAGTTAGACAAGCCGCTGTGAATAACGTGCCACTCCGAGGCCGAACCACCCGAAGGCAGACGAGTAATGGTACTTTACACAAGCCCATGTAAGTGTTAAATATATTGTGAATAAAGGCGGTAGAGAGAACGAGAGTGACGGGACCACTCTCTTTTGTTGCCCGGGGTTGTAGTGAGTGGCTATCAAAGACATTCCAATACCTAATAATGAGAAGTGGCGATTGGAGTCACGCTAGGTAATCTTATTTATTTTTCAGATCCTCGTCCTAGCTGGCATTGATGGGATACTACACACACCGTGCACGTTCGCGTTCTAACATGATCAACCACGGCTATCACACATCCTCGTCCTAGCTGGCATGGGGTAGCAGCAAGGAGACTATACTCACAACGTATAAGGCAATTCTTCAGCCCGCCCTGGAGTACGCCGCACCGGTTTGGCAGCATCTCGTATCAGAATCCTCCTGGGCAAAAATGCAACGAGTACAAAATGCTGCTCTCCGTATCGCCACCGGATGTGCAAGGAGTTCCCCAATCGAGCACCTGCATTCTGAGACCCGTCTATTACCAGTGAAGGAGCACTGTCAGCTCCAGGCCCAGCAATTCCGCATTAGCATTATGAAGCAACCGAATCACCCGTCGTGGAGAGTGCTTAACCCCGTTAGAGAGAGAGAACTATAAAGAAACCATTCGCCGATGCTCCAAACAAAGTCAATTTGCAAAGATGGCACGACTCACAGCAGGAACGACTCCGTCTTTTGCGCGAGGAGCACACCAAGTTCGTACGGTGTCATCTTATGAAGGCGGCCATAAATCCTGTACTAGGAGATATACCGCCCCCCATCTGCACCTCAGAGTCTCAACTCGGAAGAAGGGCGAGATGCACGCTCGCATCATTACGCTGTGGTCACTCTACAATGCTAATGTCTTATATCAGCAAGATTGACAGCAGCAAATCTGATGTGTGCCCGGACTGCGGTACCGTCGGCCATGATACCGCACATTTATTCAACTGTCCGGAGAGACCTACCACGCTGACACCAATGGACCTATGGACGAATCCACTACTGGTCGCCCAGTTCCTCCGCCTATGACAAAATCCTCTATGTGGCTGCAAAGAAGAAGAAGCTGGCATTGATGGAATACTACCAACATCGTGCACGTTCGCGTTCTAACATTGCTGCTTGAGATGGCGATTAGGAGATGCTGGCACCTCCCTCATTGTCAAGCGTTTATGTACTGCGTCACTGATTTTCTTGTAAAGGTCTTTGTTATAGCATACTTACGCGGCCAGGAAATATCAAGCAAACGCCTAAAAAGCTTCCTCTCCAGTACAATCCAACCTTTTCCATCTGCGTCTTCGGTGCTGCCCACGTCTCGGATCCGTACATCATGATAGGGGCCGAATAGCGGATAGGTAGACGCGCAACTTGACTTCCCTTCGCGAGATGGTGGTAGATACCGCAAACGCCGGTTAGAGAATTAAATGCAGACGTAGCTTTCGCACATCGTTGTCTTGAATATCCGCTACATCGCTACTGCATCGTTCTTCAGCAAACAGCCCAAATAACCGAAATTGTCCACCAGTTTGATACGTTTGTCCCGTCCACACAAACTCCCGTTGAAGGCCTCTGAGAGACCCACATCTGCTTGCATTTGTCGGGACGAAGACAGAAGTCCATAGGCTGCGGCATGCTTCGAAACGAGGTTCAAAATCTTTTGCAGTCTTGCGTTGTTTTGTGAATCTTACGTTGTTGATGTCGTCAGCGTACACACAGGTCGACAAGGGGCGTCCTGATGGTGTTGGGATCCACATCACGCAGGAAACTGTTCTGCAACTCTGCACGCCCATGATGTCATCAACGGCGATGTTGAAAAGAAAAGATCTACAACGGTTCCTTGCCTTACTCCTGTTTTCACCTCGAGAAGCTGACGTAAGAAAATCCGACGGGTGTACGAACTGCTGTTGTTGTTCACTTTGTTCGTTGTCCTCGATTAACCAGACATACTTTTCCGGGACTCCATCTGCTCGCAGAGCGTTGAGCAATCGATCACGATGAGGAGAGTCGAACGCGGCTTCAGGGTCCCAGAAAAGCAAGCTGTAATGGACTGGTCTGAATACCACTGCCACGATTCTAAATTACTCTTCTCACGACGAACACGATTGGTCGATGGTCGATCTTTTAGGTCGAAAACCGGCTTGCTCATCTCTGGTCGTTCTTTCACGATGTTTGATGGGGTCGCTCGAGAATGATGCGTTTCTAAAACCTTGTACATGACTGAAGTAGAGATTCCTCTGTAGTTCTTAGGATCCGTGACGGATGGCTTCTTGTCGAAGAGGTACGATGATCGCATGTACTCCACAGATCAGGTAATCACTTTACAGCTAACTCATCCATATGGCACGGATGGTGTATTTGGTCATTTCACGAATCCCAGACGGAGGAAGAGCTTTCCAGCATTTCAGCCCAGTAGATGTTGTCATCTCCACCAACTTTCCATTCTTCATTTTCCGGACACAATCCAAAACTTTAGACTCAGTCGGCGGTTCCTCACTGACATCGTAATGTGCCTTCTCTGAGACATGCGGGAGCTCAGGTACTGATGGCGCTGGACGATTCAGTGATGAACTGGTAGATCCTTCCATATTGGCAGCGTCGCATCACCAACTGCAACTCCATTGGTAGTGTTCAAGACAGGAGAACATCTCTTCATTCTTCCCGCTATACTGTCGCAGCAACGTGTAGGCTTTCCATCCAGATTCGTCTCCTCCCAAGCCTTCTCGAGCTCCTTTAGCTCTACTTTCCATTCTCGCTTGCGGTCCCTTTGAAGCAGCCGAACGCAACTTCCTCCTCCAGACGCTTCTCACTCCACGGAAGTTTCGTTGCGGAGTTCCGGGAAACTACATACTCTGTTATTGTAGGTAGATGTTGTTTCTTCTGAGACGTAGGCGAACTTCTTCTGTAGAGCTGTACAACCGGGGTTGCCTCTTTCGAAGCGTCCTGGATGCGCCACTTGACCAAAGAATCCCACGTCCGCAAAGTTTTCTTCTTAGTCCGTACTCACGATGTGAATAGAAACAGCGTTGTCAAGAAATTCCTTCTGCACATCTTCATCTTTGAGACTTGTCGTGTCAAATCACTCTGGAGAAGGCTGATCCCCTCGCTTCCTCCTTATGAGATCCTCCGCAGTGAAGTTCAACAGGACAGGACGGTGATCAGAATCAGAATGCGACATCCCACACAGCTCTAAGATCTTCAGAATGGCATCCGATACTGGAGATATTCCTCGTCAGGGACATAGTCAAGCTGTAGTTTCAAGAGTTGTCATCTTCACTTCCGCTGCTCTTCTGGAGATGGCTGGGTTTTGGTCCTCTGCCACGTAAAGCGGTGATGGCGGCGATGATTACCACTCTTGAATGTCGATGCAATAATCAGACCACTGCGTTCACAAAAGTCGACAAGGCGGTAGCCATTGTCCGATGTTTGCTCCACTGGGTAGAACCATTTACCGAGTACTTCAGTTCCTGATCAAGTCCCATCTTCGCATTTGCGTCAATCCCCACGACAACAGCATGTTGACAAGGTATCCTGGCCAGCAACGTATTTAGTTCCTCATAAAACGCATCCTTCGAATTGTCTTCGGCGGTTTCAGTGGGCGCATGAGCACTCACTATCCACAGATTGAATCCTATAGCAGTCCGCAGTCGTACGAATGCATTCCGACACGACGTTGAGCCGAACTCCTTGACCATACCATTGAAATCCTTCCTTACAGCTATTGCCCAGCCTCCCACTCTCCTATCGTCAGCGTTACCGCAGTAGATGGTGTATTCTCCGACGCTGATGACGGGTCTATCCTTAAGGCGGGTTTCCTGCAAAGCAGCAAACGGTGCATGGAAATAGCTCAGAAGTCTGGATAGCGCAGTTTTTTGGATATCACTCGACAGCGATCGACAGTTCAGGGTGGCGAAACTGTGGCTTGTGACCAAAGACTCCATGAACTCCCTAGGTACGGATCCTAAGGTGTTATGGACCAGAGGCCTTGGTGTGCCGGACGGCGACACCTTTATGCAATGTGCGGGATACTTTCGCGATATAGTTGTGCACGCTCTCAGAAACTCGCGGCGTCCAACGGGTGGTCGACAAGCAATTACCTCACAGCGCATTGTGCATGGTGCCTACCCAACTCTATCGCGAAAGGGATACTTTCGCGATATAGTTGGGTAGGCACAATGCTTTTAAATATAGTTACTGTGCTTCTTTGGGCCAAATTCCGTTCCGCAATCGCGTCTCGTCACGCTTTGCGGCTTTCGAGTCAGGAGAGTTTCCAGCGCCGCAGTGCCTTGATCTGTTGACTCTGGGTTGGTTTCGGAAGCTGGAAACTACAAATTTGGAAAACTGTATAAAGAGCCACATCGAGTCGGCTTTGGCGCTGGAAACTCGACTGACTCGAGCGCGTGCGGTCGCAAAGCGTGTCGAGACGTAATTGCGAAGCGGAATTTGGCCCAGAGAAGCACAGTACCGACCTTAATATTTTGAAACTCGAGAAATGGGCCTCGAAATCGCGTTCGGCATCCGAAATAGCACCCCCAGAGAATTTTCGAGATAAATCTGAGACTTTCTTACAAGCCACCGTATACCCAACGTAACACGCCGTAATCTGTCGAAAATCGCTCAACGGGTTGCAGATGTGTTCAGCACTCCAGAAAACTCACAGAAAACTGTTGAGTCCAGGGTTGAGCGGGCCGTTGCGCCAATATTCGGCAGTGCTACGACCCTCCCCTGTTGACTAAATTTTTGGTAAAAGTGAATAATTTTACGACCTTTCCGCCCCCCTCCCCCCCCCCCGAGATGGAAAATCGCTTCAGCTTTCTTGGAAAAATTGTTTTCCCCATTTTAGCTTATCCAAAAGTTTGGAGTAAATGTCGTTTTTTTTTCAGAAAATTCTACGATTCCCCTCTCCCCAATTTTCTATTTTTCTCAAAAAACCCTCGAAATTTTGCCCCAATGGTAACCTTTGTTTGAACTAATTTGAATATTGTGCTTATCTGAGTTAAATTCCGGTCCGCAATTGCGTCTCGACACGCTTTGGGGCCGCACGCTCCCGATTCGTAAGAGCTTCGAGCGCGGCAGCCTCCGATCTGCTGACTTTAGGTGGGTTTTGGAAATTGGAAACTAAGAGAAATTGGAAAAAATTGTTCAAAGAAAAAGCCATATCGAGTCGGCTTTAGCGCTGGAAACCCGACTGACTCGAGCGCGTGCGGTCGCAAAGCATGTCGAGACGCAATTGCGGAGCGGAATTTGGCCCAGAGAAGCACGGTACTCTCGAAAAATGTCAAATTAACATCAGATTCGTGCTCCGCACCTCAAAAATACCCCATAGGAAGGTTTTGACTCAGATGTTCAAAGTGTTTTTTTGAGACGCTTTCGGAACCAATCACTTAAATAAAAATGGCGCTTAACGACAATTAGAGACTTCCAGTCTTTTCAAATATGCAACACATGGATCCCAAGCATTCTGTTTTGAAAATGGGGGAACCGTCTTAGTATTCAAGCTCAGTACGTCGAATAACCCTTCCTCGAAATTTTTGAGCCAAATTAATCCAAGAGCTGCAATCGTCATGTTCGGCTCAGCTGTGGGAAATACGAATTTTGACCGGCTATAGCTTTTTTAGCAGTTGTCCGCGGCGAAATCAGAGTTCAGATTCCAAGAGAGCGCCCCAGAACTGATCAGAAAACATTCATCAGCTCTCTGATCTGGGGGGACACCTAGCGCGAATTCCTGATAAGATGTGTTGTGGTGGCTGGCTCTATTGCGCGACCAGTTTTTGACAGTTGAGCATAGTTACAGAGCATCGAGAGCGAAGAACGAAAGTGTGTACTAAAATGCGACCAGACCGAAATCGGACAATGAGACTTTTGCGGCGAAGATCCATAGCGAAAATGATAGGTTTTTTCGTGGTTGGGTTTCATTTATAGCCTAATCTCCGACCGAAGCGGCGGAGTGAATTTTCAAGGTATCGATCGTGCCCTGTTGCTCTGCCAATTCGAGACTTGATGTTTCGGGGAAAGCGGCCTTTATCACGCTCTGTTATCCATTAGGCATCAAGTTCACCTTTAGCGCCGTCATCAAAGCTTATCCGCGCAAAGGGTGAATTTGCTGAGCGGTTGGATATCAGTCAGCGCAAAGGGTGAAATTTCCGCCAGCGCTAACATGTTAATGCATATCAGTTGTTGAGCTGCTGGATGTCACTCAGCGCAAAAGGTGAAATTTCCGCCGTTGCTGGCATGTCAGAAATTTCTAAACAAGTGAAAAATCTCAGCGAAAACATGATAAAACGATTGATCACGTCTCGATGTGTTTACCATGAGCACAGCCGGTATAAAAGCCGCCTCATCTCACTAGAGTCCTCATTCGGCATTCTAATGCCGGCCCTGAAAGGTGACTTCGGGTCACTCTCCGGAGGCCAGCATAATTTTGGCTGCTGGGAGAATAGAGTGGGTATCCTCACGGCGGGGGGGGGGGCGAGCTACGCCGCGGTCCTCAGAGGGTGGCTCCTCACCGCAGACCTCGGCGGAGATTACGCCCGTGTTGCGGACAAGGCGGGGCTTCTTGCGCTGTGGACCATCAAATTCGTGAAATTTTCGAGGTAAACTCACCCATTTTTTGAGGTAATTTCACCTCATTTTCGGGGTAAATTGGACCCTCTCTCGCTGCCAGTTTGCACCATTTTCACGGGATACTCACCTCATTCTCACCTATCCTAGCGGCAAATTCACCCATACAGTGAATTTAACGCGGCAAATTAAGACTTCATGCCGACGTGTACATGAGCATCAAGTCTCTTTTGCTGAGGCATCAAGTCTCGAGTTGGCAGAGTGAATAATAAATATTGCCGGTTGCTCCGGCTGGCTGCTGAATTTGAGACGGCTTGGGTTTCTGCTCTAGATTTCATCAGGGGCCAGGTGGTTACACCCCAACCTTAGGATGGTTCATTGACTGTCTTCTTCTTCTTCTTTGCAGCCACATTGAGGGTTTTGTCATAGGTTGAGGAACTGGGCGACCAGTAACGGATTCGTCCATAGGTCCATTACGGTCAGCGTGGTGGGTCTCTCCGGACATTTGAAGAGGTGAGCAGTGTCATGGCCGAGGCAGCCGCAGTCCGGGCAGACATCTGATTTGCTGCTGTCTATTTTGCTGGCGTAGGACATAAGCATGGTAGAATGACCACTGCGCAGCGATGCCAGGGTGCACCTGGCCCTTCTTCCGAGTTGAGCCTCAGATGTGCAGACTTGGGGCGGCTCTACCCCCCAATATGGTATTAATGACCGCCTTTTCCAGATGGCACCGTACGAACTGAGTATGCTCCTCGCGCAATAGACGGAGTCGTTCTTGCTGTGAGTCGTGCCATCTTTGCAGATTGACTTTGCTGGGAGCATCGGCGAATGGCTTTCTGATCTCTCTTTCTCTGACGGGATTAGGCACTTTCCAAGAGGGGTGATTTGGTTGTTTGACAATGTTGATGAAAAATTGTTGGGCCTGGAGCTCACAGTGCTTCCTTACTGGTAATAAGCGGGTCTCAGCATGCAAGTGATCGACCGGGGAACTTCTTGCACATCCGGTGGCGATTCGAAGAGCCGCATTCTGTATGCATTGCATCTTAGTCCAGGAGGATTCCGAAACTAGATGCTGCCAAACTGGTGCGCCGTATTCTAGTGCAGGCTGGAGAATCGCCTTATACGTTCTCTGCCAGCGCGTAGCTAGATGCGTCACACGGAAACCGGAGGTGCCCAGGGTTTCGGAGGCATCTAGTCTAATTTTGACCCGAGATTTTACGTAAATTACGGAAAGTTCAGCCTCAGTTGGTGAAATTTTAGCTACAGCGACCGCATATTCTACGTAAATTCTCGCCACGGCGCCCGCATATTCTACGCAAATTCTCGTTACAGCACTCGGACGATCGACCGATCCAGTCCTGATCCGTACTAGAAAGACAATCCCAGCTGCGATCGACAGCATCGCCGTTTCTTCCCCACAGCCTGCATCATCCCAATGGGCAAAATTATCCTAACCGTGGTCTCCCAGAGAGCGATTCCGGGTCACCCTCCACGGCCAGTCACAGAGTGTCGAGTAATCTCTCAGTGAGATGACTGGACCAACACTGTTCGAACGGCATCCCAGCGTTCCGCGTAGCCAGCGGGGTCTTAAGATTGCACTTTAACACAGGCTGTCGCTAAATCCGTAGATTCTGGATACAAATTTATGGCGAGAATATACGGCCTTAGCGACAGAGAGATCAACGTATCGAAGCACGTTAAGCTTCGCTTTAACGATAGCCTGCTTCTGTTCCGTGTTCTTACGGAACTTGAGCGATGGATCGAGCACGAGTCCGAGAAGTTTTGGGAAGCGGGCGGCAGGCAAACGATCTCCATTCCATACGACATACGGATGTGCGCTGTGTTCAGATGGGTCTGTTGTGAGTACGGATACCGATGACTTCGACGCAGAAATCTTCAGCATTTTGCGGTCGAAGAAGCTTTTCAGTGTGGTCAAGTACCCGTTAATCTTAGCGGCGGCCACATTTATGTCTCGATCACGACACAAGACAGTCATATCATCAGCGTAAGCGACCACCTTGATATCTTGGGGAGGGGCGGGCATATCTTCGAGGTACAGACTGAAGAGAGCAGGCGACAATACGCCGCCCTGTGGGACTCCAGCTGCAATCGGAATGCTGTTTGAGACATGATTCTGGAACATCACTCTAGCCCGTCTTCCCTTAGTGAATGCAGCTATCCAGCGCTTTTGCCATGGCGGGATTTATGACTCCAGTAAGTTGTTTGATGAGATGCCAAGATTCACTGTGTCGAAAGCCTTGGTAAGATCCAAGGCAACTGCTACAGTTCTCTGCGGCTTATAGGCGTTGAAACCATCAATTGCATAGCTAGTAATTTCTAACAAAGCTGTCGTGGTGGAATGCAGTCTTCTGAATCCATGCTGAAACACCTGTCTCTCGTTGTGTTCGGCGAGGTCTTTGACGATCAGCTTTTCAGCTACTTTAGCAAAAGAGGACAGCAAACTAATGGGACGATACCCCTTGACTGAAGCTTAGGGTTTGCCAGGCTTGGGCAGCGGCACGACGTTTGCCGTCTTCCAATTCTGCGGGATAGTACACGACCTGAACGAGGTGTTTATCACATCAGTGAGAAGCGGTAGTAGGTCAGTGGGTATCTTCTTCAAGACAGCAGGACATATCCCATCAGGACCAATAGCTCTAGAGTTCCGCATTTCCTTTATAATCTTCTCAACTTGCGTCGTAGTAAACGCTTCGGCCGTGCTCATAAGCGGGAGGCGGCACAGCTCTCTTACAGTCACTCTATTCTGCGGACCTCGTTTAGCACTGGTGATGAAAAAACTTTTCCCGAGCGCATAAGCCGCTTCCTTTCCTGATTTGAATACACGTTGTCGAATTCGATTGTGGAGACGGTGGCGGGTGAGCTTTTACCCGAAAGCTTCCGTAAAGGCTTCCAAGTAGCTGCGCTGTCCGTCTTGAAGTCCAACTGCCCGACGAACTTCTCCCATTCTTCATCTTGTGTCTGTCCAAATCCTTTTTGATCTCACTGTCAAGCTCAGCAACCACGGGGTCCGGATGATTAACCGCTCTCCTCGCATCTCTCGTTCTAATTTTGTAGAGAATGTCTCTGTTGACATTTGGATAGAACGTCTTGACGCGACCGATAGGAATAGCCGCATTCATGGCCTTGCGGATTGCGTCAGATAGATGGCACTCTTTCTGGTGCACGCTTCCATTCCACGGGTGATCTGCCGATAGGCGAAGCGCAACTTCACTTAACAGGCGCCAGTCTGCTCGGCCTAAATTAAGATAAGAACGTTGGCGAACACCAGAAAAGGGAGCGAGAGAATTAGATAGATCGATGTGGACAAAGACAGGAACGTGGTCACTTGGCAGAGTAGTCGAGGTAGACCATGAACAGCAGCTAGAAAGGTTGGACGAGACAAGAGATATGTCTGGGCTAGAGGATCGGCCGTTGGCAGGGAGACGAGTGGGCTGATCATTGTTTAAGATGACCAGGTCACACTCCCCTGCCCATTCTTCGACGTCATTTCCTCTAACATCAGGACCGAGAGACTAGCAAAAGGTGTGAGCGCTGAAATTATCTGCGAAAACGACCGAGGATGAGAGGCAGCGGTCGCTCAGCTGCTTGAGAAGTGGGATAGGATTGCAAGGTGAAGGGCATGGAGTTGCAGGTGGAATGTGTATGTTGAAAAGAGAAAGGGGTGTTTTTAGGGGGAGATGGATTGGGAGGTGCTCGACAGTACCGTCCGTGGGGGGTGCTGGTAATGAGGTGTGAGGGAAGTGAAGATAGAACGAATGTAGAAACTCCTCCGCCATGAAATGACCTTGGAGCATGGTAAGAAGTATAGCCTGGGATATTGGGATGAGGATAGGTAGGGGATGGATAGAGCTTGGTTTCTTGAACCATGATCACGTCTGGATGGTAAGTACGTGCGAAGAGAGAGAGTTCAGAAAGCTTGGCACGAAGGCCGTTTAGATTGATATGCACAATGGAAAGGGTGCGATTTGAGATAGAGGAGTCTGAGATGGAAGGTGAGGAGCATAATACACAACGAAAAAATGAGTTGTGATGCCTCACAGAACTGAGACCCGAACAGGAGAGATGCACCTACCTTTGGCATCCGAAGCACTGGACGCTGGTATGTCTCCAGTTAACATCCTCGCCGCACGTGGCGCATAGGTACTTCTGAGCGGGTCCAGGATTCCTCTCCACGCCGGCCCTTTGCAGGAGAATCCGAAGGAGAGCTGCGGCCGGCCAGCCCCTCTCCCATGACAAAAACCCTCTTTGTGGAGGGGATGACGTCGGTTTGCACGGAGGCGATCTTCTTTCCTCCTCACTGCCACGGCACGGACGTACAACATCTCGGCAGCTTCATTGACTGTGATTTTGCATATAGAAAAGGCTGGTATAGAAGGATTTCAGTCTGAAAACACGAGATTTTTAGCGGTGGAATTAAGTGGTAGAAGTTTATCGAGAAAATTATGAGATGTACTTCTAAATGTGGTTGACTGCATAAGAAGTCCGGAAGAAAAAAACCGGATCGTAGTAAAGCAGCGGCGGAAAGGTGCACGCCTGTCGTGTCGCACGCTGCGGAGACGGGACAGGGCCGCCGCGCTTACCGTTCAGCGCCATTATGCTGCACCGTGTCGTCGTTAATCTTTGCCCAGCGACATATCCACGCAACGGCCATCTCTGACAGACAGTTCCGATGGGCGTGAAAAGTATGATTGCGATCTAACGCCCGGTTCAAACTTTCCGTCACCGTGATCGGACCACACCGAAATCACATATACTGTCTTTATCGGAACGACATTCTGCCCCACAGTGGCGGGAAATCGCTGCTGCAGCACGCAACACGATGGTAATCGTGCTGGGACACAGCTCGGCACATATAAATAATGTTGGAGGTCCCACTACGATAACCTTTAGTGTTGCGTGCTGCTACAGCTTCGGTCTACAACTGCAAACCGGAATTTCGCTCCGATAAGGACAGTATAGTGCGATCATGATGCGGCCATTGCGTCGCCTTGCGAGGACTAGCGCCCATTCTTTTCGCTCACAATGACGCTAAACTGCGAGCATGATGGCGGTAAGTATGAAATCTCAGCCAACGACCAGCGACGGAATCGCGCGTAGCAGCTGCCCGTTTTTGTCCGTGCAGTGTGATGGACAATATACATACTCTCCGTGACGATCGATGGGGCGCAGAGTTTGTCATTCTTATGAATCTAAATTCGATATCATTGAATGCGGTCTCATCCAGCGCGGACAGTATGAACATGGTCTTCCACATTCTCTTTTTCCTTTTGCGCGACATTTCGGACGGAGATGCTGCCAGCGACATATCGTCGTGATGGAAAGCATAAATCTTGACCCGCCTGAAAAGACTGAGAGGATAATTTTGGGCGCTCCCATGCTCAACCCAGCGCAGACAAATGTCTGTTTTTGTGCCATTGCGCCTCAATACGTGCGTGCGCATGAGCTGGCGTTTTCCGTGCACAATACCAAGTATTACATAAAAAACGCGAAAAGCTCATAGATAAGGTGACCATTATTGAATGTTCATGGTAGCTTGCTGCGCGAGGCGAGCGTGAGTGAATGTTCGCAATTTGGGCAGAAAGACTGAGCGCTGGGTAGAGTTATATGTCAATTTGCACCGGTTCTAAATTTATAAATGAAATGGCAAGATAGCGCATGAAAAAAGAAACTAAAAGTCATCAAGACCTAAGGTCAGGACCTAAAAACCAGATTTTTTGCCCTAAATTTTCACGCCGTCGGGAAGGTCATGTTAGGCGAAAACAGATACAGTAAGAGGCTACGAAAGAGTTTAGTGTGTCACGTAAAAAAAAATAAACATTCAGGGTTCGGCACGGGTTGCGAAGCTCCACCGGCGGGATCTGAGCTGCGGTGAGCTGCGGAAGGGCGGGGGGGGGGGGAGGGGGTCTGAGCTTGAGAGCAGGCAATTTCAAGCTCCCCGTCATGGAAACTCTCTTGCGTGATTTTATTCGCTGTTAATGACTTGTTTTTTCGCAGAGCTTGTTCCTCTTCATGATTAAAAAAAACAGACCCAGTCAGCCTTCTAGGGCGGGGACTGAGAAAAACGCCAAAGATTTGACCAAATCACGCTCCTGCCTGTCAGAGTAAGATTGGCCTTCTCCACACCTTGTCGAGTATCCTGATTACATTCAAGGTCTGAGTAGTAGAGCAAAAAGTATGTGAGATGAAGTGAGCGGAATCGGTAAGCTAGAGCAGTGGTGAGGGAAGAAATCGGAGGGGGAAAGTGGGCGAAACGATACTGGTCGTATCGGATTCATGGGAGGTTTGAAGAAATTCGCACAAAAAAACTACGAAGTTGAGTTGGAATGACATTCTGTAGAATGATAGAGCACTGACATGGTTCGATTTTGGTTTTCGCATGACCTGCAGATGTTTCTTGAGAGACTGTGTGAGCGAAATTGAGGAAGGAATCTAGCTCAGGTAATGGGGCGGACTTATCGCGCACAGAAATTGTCGGATAGTTCTTACCGCGCTCAGGAACCGTTTCTACGGCGAGCAAAAATCCAAGTATAACTGATCGCGGACAAGTTGCGGTTGCTCGATATTTTCGCGCTGTGTGTCCGACAGAAGTGCGGACTTATCGCGCGCAGCTACCGATAAGTAGAACCTACCGCGACCGTAAATGGTTCCTATCGCGTAAAGCAATGTAATTAGAACTGATCCCAAACGACCTGCATCGTATTCCGGATGATGGCGAGCAAAGGCACAAATCGGACTGACCGCGACGGACCCCGCCTCGACTACGGTGTACTGTTCTGTGTGGTGAAACGAGATCGTCGCCGGTTCAATTACCCAAGTTTGAGGTACATCTAGTATCTCCTTGGTTGCACTAGCGGGAATACACTCTGTCCCTACCAGATAGAGGACGTAACGCCCGCAGGTGCTCAATTTCGGTCCTAGGCTCCGCCTAGTTGTATTTAATTAATAACTAAGTTAGAAAGATATTTTTATCCAGGCGTACTGATCGCTAGGCCATTCAGAGCTGATCGCGAACCCATTTAGAGCTGACCGCACGCAAAAGCAGCGGGCTGATCGCCTTTGACACCGCGTCCATTCCTACTCGGCGCCGCGATAAGTTCACCCCACTGTCTGATAAAATAGCTTGTGAGGTCTCAGCACAAAGACCGGCCTCGATATTTAAGTAGGGTTTTTTTTCCAGCGTCTTAAGAACAGTGGTTCATGCTTTGTTCTGACTGAAATTCCGATTTTGTAGTCATATATGATGGATGACTTCGCTAGCGAAGTAGAC
This sequence comes from Aplectana chamaeleonis, assembly GCA_029168955.1. Taxonomy (NCBI): domain Eukaryota; kingdom Metazoa; phylum Nematoda; class Chromadorea; order Rhabditida; family Cosmocercidae; genus Aplectana; species Aplectana chamaeleonis. The sequence continues at coordinate 38,887 of JAPDOI010001289.1, read as the reverse complement.
GAGATGTGCACGCCTCCTGAAGCGGCCATGGAAATTGATGTGTGGTGTGATGATGAGTCTGCAGAGTCCATGAAAAGTGAGTATTTTCTGTTAGGAATGTACTGTAATTATTTCTGAAAATTAAGCTTTCTGGTAAAAGCAATGATTTGGCTATGTCACATTTAGGAGAAGTTGGCAGCCGAAAAATTCAAAAAAAAATACCTTAGACTTTTTCAAGGAATGAATCGGCGTAAACTAACGTGAAGTAATAGAAAAGCTGTTAAACGTAGTGAAATGACCTCAAAAAACTGTTTTGCGGTCAATCGTGGACCAACGATCGATAAATAGTGACAGCCGAGGTATCGGATTTTAGAAGATTCTACATTGAACTTATCTAAGCAAAATCAAGCAGGATATGGATCAGAGCGTTGCGTTCACCTGGCTTGACCTCCGCTGATTCCCTTATTACAGCTCTCAAAAAAGGCATAATGTTTCCGTTGCGCCCTTGATTTCGCTTTGATAACTTTAACGGAGAATCTTCTGAAATTCGGTCGCTCGTCTTTAACTACTTACGCCAAGTGCATACTTCCAGCGACGAGAGACGCGACATAATGCTTGTCATATTTATCGACCGAAAATCGATACTTCTAATATGCACTGTCGCGGTCGCGGGAGGTATGCACTAGGCCTTATCGATAGTTGGTCTATGGTTGACCGAACCATGTCGTATTTCTAGTCATTTCACTACACATCGCAGCTTTTTTTTACTTCAGGTTGTTCTGCACCAAATCATTTTCTTTATTATTTCAAGCCAATGTTTGGACTTTTTTGAGTTTCGGCTTCTCCTAAATATGACATTGCCAAACCACCACACATTCCAGGAAGTTAACGTTTCAAAAATTTCATATAATTCCTCCAAGGTTCACCCTCTGATTTGGCTTATGGGTGCCATGCAAGCAGAAGAGGGGGGAGGGGGGGGCGGCAGCTGGCCACCGAAATTGGCCCCGCCCATTTCTCCGCGCCGCATTTCTAGCAACCAATCACCTCTTTTTACGCGCGAAAGTTGAATTCGATTTTCTTATTCCATCACTCTCCTGATTTTGAAACAATTTCAATCTTGTTTAGGCGAAACCGCCAACAACAGATTTTGTCGGATGAGTAGTTTTTAAAATATGTGACCCACAACTTTAAAAACACCACTCGTTGCCGCATTAAGACAAGACGTTGAATCCAGGGGAAAATTTTTCGTCCCCGCGAGTACCGTAGGTAACAGGAGCACAAATTCCGGCAGGACCCGCCTCCAACCGCGACGCACATCCGGCTCGACAGCGCTGGCTGGCGCTTTGCCAACTTTTTTTCCGGCTAGCGTATGACCCATCGCCTGGCGGATAATCATCAGCCGGCTATCGTATTGATTAAGTGATGTTCATTCATGTAATGTAAAGGGCATTCAGAAAAAACTTCTGTGAGTAAAAAAAAACTGTGCGTAACGAAACAGACTTCGAACGGAAGTGCGAAGGACGATAAATAATGCCGGAAAATCAGAAAGTTAGATAATTTTAAAATTTAGATTAAAATTAGGTGATTAGAACGATTCTTCCGAGGAAATTTTGTTTATACGACCCACGTTCTACCCAGGAAACCAGTGTGGCTTGACGAAGACCGAATCCTTACCCCTTCCGTCGACTCGGTTACCCCTTCGATGCTTGCCGGCCTAGCCTTTGCGTTATCAATCAATAGGTGATTGCCGGAAAAAGTTGGCAAAGCGCCAGCCAGCGCTGTCGAGCCGGATGTGCGTTGCGGTTGGAAGCGGGTCCTGCCGGGGTTTGTGCTCCTGTTAGCTACGGTACTCGCGGGGACGAAAAATTTTCCCCTGGATTCAACGTCTTGTCGCATTAAGTGGTGCAGGCGAGAAAATTTATTCAATAGTTTAGTAATACCAGATATACCCTGAGGAGTAAAGTTCCCCAACCAAGAGACCCATCAACAATCACCACTCCTTGCCGTATTTTGCACAAGATACGCAAAAATCGATATAATTGATTATCGATCGCTGAAGCATCATGAGTAGGAATCTCGACAAGTTCACTACTTACCCGAAAGACCTGTGTTGATCTACTACATACCCACGCACCGTGGTCTCCACGGCCGTAGCATGCCCTTTCGTGATTTACGGCTAATGTAGTATGTTTCGCGCGCACCACGCTTCGCGCGCCACACTTTGCTGTAAAGTTATCTGTACAGTTAGATTCGTGGCTTGCTTCTTCAAGAGAAAACATTTAAATCTCGCCCGCGGCTGGCATAGGCGATCCAAATCTCCGGCGGCTGGCGGTATGGTATGCTGATCAGCTGCGCTCTTCCCTCGGCCTGAATCGATTAGCGGGCCGGTGCACGCGACCGCTTTGGCAGCCGCGGTGGGATTTAAATGTTTCTCCTTGAATGTAGCAAGCCATGGATAACTATAGAAGGTAATGTCTTTGTTGTTTGTTTCAAAGTTGCTTAAGGTATGCCTCACTGCGAGAATGATTACATGATGGATGGGGCGGACGATCCAGATGATCTGTACAAGCCGGAAGACAGAATCTACCTCGATATTGAAGGCTTAGTCAATTCTGTAAAGGGTCACCAGACACGCAACAACGTCTGTCGAAACCGGTATTTGTGCGTGGCCTACCATGGAGAATATTAGCCACCCCAAGGTGAGTAACGAAGTCCACAGTTGCACGATGTGGCGCGGGGCGAGCATACGTTGGCAACCCTTTCATTCTTTTGAATTTGAAATTTCTGAAATCTTTTTGTGTTCAGGGGCGCTGTTCGAGTAGGGAGTGGTAGCCTAGGTAGCAAGGCGCTCGGGTTCTTCCTTCAATGCAATGGAGGCTCAGCTGAGGTTGCGTGGAGTTGTAAAGCATCTGCATCTTTGAAGGTTTGAAGTTTAGTTTTCTTCTTGGTGCTATGTGGCCGAAGGTTGGGGCACTGCGGCGCGATGCACTTGGCCACGTCTATTTCATCGTGCCGCGTTAAATTTGAGCAGCTACCCGGGGATTCTCTCCCCTGCCCAAGCAAGGAGAGCCATTGCAGCACGGAAAAATGGGGATGGCCAAGTGCGATAGAGCAGTGCCTCCCCTCCCCCCCCCGGCCACATATCACTTTTTTGTAGTATTTTTTTTTGTTGAATAACAGAAATTATCAGGGTTGAGCAGGCCGTTGCGGCAATTTCTGGTGGAGCTACGACCCTCTGTTGACCAAATTTTTTAAAAGTTTTCATGATCCCCCCTCGACAAATAGACATTCAACTCTGTCTTTAGCATACCAAATAGGGAAAGAAATTTTACTGAAATCTGAAACTTTGCCCAAAAAACCGTATACCCACCGTAACATTGTGTATTTCTCGGAGCAAAATTCCCTTCCGTGATTGCGTAAAATCGCGCTTTTATCACTCAACACGATGATAATCATGCTGGGACCGCGTGTTCCCGACACGATTACCCTTTGCTCCAACAGGATTATCATCGTGTTCCGTGATTCCACAGCGGTTGTCCGCAGATGCGGACCGGAATTTCGCTTCGATAACGACAGTAGAATTTCATGACAGACTCTGCAGACCCAGGTGTTCTCGCCCTGCAACCTTACTATCAAAGGGCGACTATCCCTCCCTCGTTATAGCTTACCAAGTGGTTTGGAGAAAATTCTGTTCTCTCCGATCATTTTTTGTGAGCCTCCCCTCCCTCCCAAATGTTCATTTTTCTTCAGAAGTTTCCAAATTTCAAAAACAAACAAACCTCTTCGCGCTGGCAATCGCAATTCTGCTCAACCCTGAAACTATCAATCTCATCATGGAGTGGGAAGTATTGCGTCTCGCGAGCGTGCGCGTCGCGTGTGTACAGTCGCTTCCGACTTCTCATCGAGTGTTTTTAACAGCTGTACTCACTAGTCAGTGCAACTATACATTGAAATACTTGAGCAGGCGGGTCTGTTAACTGCAGTTCTCTAATAGACCATACCATGTTGGGAGTGAAGGAGTGTTGGGAGAAGTTAACGGAGAAGATGAATTTCAAGAGTGACGGAGCATCAACTTGGAAAGTTCTAAAGAAGATCTCAGTCAAGAGCACCTCCACCAACTATTCTACGATCGAGTTCGAGAATGGAGTTTTCAAATCAGGAAAGGAGGCTGCAACTGCTTTCGGAAAGAATTTTTTCATAACTCAGGCTAAGAGAGGGGAACAGAATCGAGTGACTGTAAGAGAGCTCTGCAAGCTGGCACTCATGAACGAAGCAGAAGCAGTGACGCCCGCGCAGATTGAAAAGGTGGTAAAAGAGGTGCGCAACTCGAAGGCTGTAGGGCCGAATGGCATTAGTCCAGCGGTCTTGAAGAAACTGCCGACTGAGATTATGCCAATCCTGGCTGATGTCATCAACACATCCTTTCGCACGTGCATCTTACCCCAAGACTGGAAAATGGCAAGCGTCGTTCCGTTGCCTAAGGCAGGTAAATCACCATCGTAGGCTAAGGGATACAGGCCAATAAGTCTGTTATCACCAATCGCAAAGGTCGCTGAGAAACTGGTCGTCAAGGAGCTTGCCGAGCATAATAACAATCAGCAGCACCAGCATGGATTCCGCAAATTACACTCTACCACCACGGCGCTGCTGGAGATTGTGAGCTATGTTTTGGATGGCTTCAACGCCACCAAGCCTCTACGCACTGTTGGAGTAGCCCTGGACCTCACGAAGGCGTTTGACACTGTCAACTTGGCCATACTGTCTGAGAAGCTATTGAGGTCCACCATCCCGCCTTGGCAGAAGCGATGGATTACTGCACTCATCAAAGGGCGCCGAGCAAAAGTGCCGTTCCAGGGACATGTCTCTAATAGCATCCCGATCGCTGCCGGTGTCCCTCAAGGAGGAGTTATATCGCCTGCTCTGTTCAGTCTTTGCCTGGAAGATTTGCCCGTCCCCCAAGTGACATCAAAGTCGTTGCGTATGCGGATGACATCACCATCTTAAGCCGGGACAGAGACATTAATGTAGCTGCACGCAAGATCAATAGCTACCTCATCGTTCTGAAGAGCTTTCTCGATGATATGATGCTCACTGTTTCTGCCGCTAAATCATCTTTTCAGTTTTCTCCACTGACCCTAAGGAACATTGCGCTCACCCCGTTGTGAATTGGGAAGACGCTCGTCTGCCTGCCGCACGTTTCCCTAAGCTGCTCGGCCTAGTATTGGATCCTTCGTTGAGGTTCCACAAGAATACTGAGCAGAAACAGGCTACAGTGAAAGCAAAGCTCAACGTCCTACGAGCTCTGGGAGGAACGTCGTGGGGAAGTAGCAAGGAGAGACTACCTACAAGGCAATATTGCAGCCGGCGTTGGAGTACGCTGCACCGGTATGGCAGCACATGATATCGGATTCATCAAGGACAAAGATGCAGCGAGTCCAAAATGCTGCTCTTCGGATTGCCACAGGTTGTGCTAAAAGCACCCCAGTGGAACATCTCTATGCTGAAGCCCGAATTCCGCCAGTTAAGGAGCACTGCCAACTCTAAGCGCAGCAACTGGTTATTAACATTGTCAAGCAGCCTGACCACCCATTAAGAAGGATAATGAATCCCGTGAGAGAGAGACATATCAGAAGGCCTTTTGCAGATGCTCCCGAGAAAGTTAATATACAAAGATGGACGGACTCCCAACTTGATCGTCTGCGTCTTTTACGTGCGGAGCACAACAAGTTCGTCAGGGATCACATGAGTAGGATGACCGTCAATCCCATATTGGGGGTCGTACCATCCATAGTCAGCGACACCGAGATGGAACTCGGTGGGCGGGCTAGAAGTACCCTTGACTCGTTACGCTGCGGTCATTCCCCTATGCTGATGTCATACTTGCATAAGATCGATCGCAGTAAGCCGGACGAGTGCCCGGACTGTGGTAGCCGTGGCCACACAACTGAACACCTATTCGAATGCCCAAAGAGGCCTACCACTCTTACAACAATGGATTTGTGGACGAATCCGGTTTCAGTCGCCCGTTTCTTGAACCTTTGACAAAAACCTTCCTGCGGCTGCAAAGAAGAAGAGACCATACCATTTTCAAACCTCTGTCCGGAACGGATAAAGCCGTGGGATTGCTGCGCGAAACACTTTTTGTTTACCCCGAAAAAGCTTTCTGGTAACATCTCACGTGTTTGACTGTCAATGACTGCACATTTATTGGCAATGCGGGCCGCCTCAGCAACTAAATGGTCTCTGAAAGTTGTCCATAGTATAGCTGCTTTGATTCTGGTGATGTATTTTCCGTGTCACCCAATCATTAAACAGCGACGCATATGCGCGGGAAACTTGGGGAAATTGGTGTAGTGACTAAAAATCGAGTGGTTTTGGCGAATGCCACCGTTGTCGTCTGAATGAATGAATTTTTCAAAAAAAAAAACGAAAGCACAAAATCTCTGAGCTTATTAGCGATATCTAAAGGGTTTCATTCCGATTGGAAATGTTGTGGACAGGAGCTTGTCCTCACCCTGATGTGGATCACAGTTTTATAGGGTGAGGATTGGGTTATGACAGGTGGCATCAACTCACACAGTAACACCGGTCGGATTGCGGGAGCATGGCGGGCCGAAAAACACCCACCCCGCGATCCGACCGCCGTCCTAGGATTCCACGGCATGAAGAAACTGTTCTAGTGCTGTCTGCGATGCGGCCGACGAACTCCGCATGCATGCGGAGTTGAAAACGATTGATAATGGGCAGGCACGGGTAGAAATGAAATATTTATTGTACACTGAGCGATTGTGGTCAGCTATACGTGCTGGCTCTATTGAGCTGTAGATAGCCGCAGTTGCTCAAGATACAATCAATATTTCATTTTTACTCGTTCTTCCCCTAGCGACAGTGGTCGTTTCTGTTGGTGGCTATGGACGCTCCGTAGAACCACACACTGTTTAATCTTGAGGGCCACCCGTGGAAGAAACCTGTTTGGCTCTGTAGGGATGACCGCGCGCAACTCTACGGCTGCGACCCTGATAGCATGTGCGCTGTATGTCCTATTGTGAGTCACATGCTCTTTTAATGTTGACCGCGCTCTGAAGATGGGTTGATCATCCTCAAACGCCGGGTGGATTGCCCTCAAATACCGGATTGAATGCCGTTCACTCCGCATTTATTCCTATTTTGCGTCACGATAAGTCCACCACAGTGTCTGCATGGGCCCGCAATGCGACTGAAACTTCAGTGGCTATCGTCGGTCCGACCGGTGCTTTAAGTTCCGAGTTGAGCAGTGCTGCGATTCGGCGCAACTGAAGTCGTAAAAGTTTTGGAAAAAATAGCGAAGAATTGAGGGCGGGGAGAGGTGTTCGAAAAACTTCTGGAGAAAAATTCTCCCAAACCACTTGGTAATCCTAAATGAGGTAGTAATAGCTGTCATTTACTTCCACAAGTTTGGAACTTCAGATTTTTCACTCGAAAAAGCTAAAGCAAATTTCCATCTTGGGAGGGTCGTAAAATTTGTTCACATTTTCCGAAGTTTTGGTCAACAGTCGCAGCTACGCCGAAGGTGGCGCAACGGCCTGCTCAACCTGCTTAACCTGCTGCAGCCCGGCAAACCCTTTGCTGACCGCCATGTTCCCGCAATCAGCTCGGAGAGGCTTTTTAGTGCCGTCTCGGTCCGAGCGGTGGCTTGCGTCATGAGGACCATCTGAATAGAACTTCTTCCTCTCGGAGAAGGCAACCCAGAATTCTACTTTGTAATGAGAGCTTTCCGGAGCTGAACGCCCTAACCGAGTCACCATTTCCTTATTCGTGTTCGTGTTAGACCTTGCGAACTGAAGACTGGCTTACTTTTGGCGATGTTCTATGTGATGGGATTCCACCCTCCCCCAAACGAATTTCACAGCTTTGCCCTAACTAACGGTGGATAGTACCGATGATGGTACATCTTGAGACATTATTCGTTCTACTCACTAGCTGATGCATCGATTTTGGGGGTGTCCGAACACTTATGCAGCGCACTGTACATAGTGGAGATAAAAGCTATAATGCCTCGAAATACTCATGGTTTCTGCACGTGCTGGTACGGAGCGGCGGTTAGAAACAGTGAGAAAGCGCATGACAGAGAGAATCGCCCGCGCCGCTCGCGTTATGAGTCATGAGAATTACGACGTTTTACTGAGGGTATTTCCTTGAGGTTTAAGGACGTTTTGACAGCCGCGCCGTATTTGTATATGAGTTGCTGTCATAGATGACGCAACCACAGGCACGCTACTCGTTGTTCTCACGTAGAATCTGACCTTTTCTAAGGCGCTATTCATACTCCTAACCGCCTGCGCATTATTCGCGGGCGTGGGGTTGCAGATATGAAAACTTGACGCGCTTGTGGGGGCAATGAATACTCCAGCCGCGCCATTACGGCGGGGAGATTAGAGTGCTTCTTAAAATCGCCGAGCGAGCGAATTCCGGCGAAGTTCATAACCATGGTAGCAGAAGATAGTACTTTGAATGATTATAGTGAAATTGACTGAAACTGATGATAGATTAATAATGAAAATAATGAAAAAGTCGATACAGCCGTCGCCGCCACAACGGAGCGGGCGTCACGCACCAGCCGCGCGGCGGGTGCGTTGTCGGGCATTCAGACTTCAACGCCATGCCCGCGCCTCACGGGCTGCCGTTGAGGAGTACGAATAGCGCCTAAACGCTACGTTCCCGCTACTTCATCTGTTTTCGTCTGCAGTCGAGCAAGAGCTGGGTTCTGAATCAGAATTCGTATTACTCTTGATATGATCACGAATGGCCGGTTGTGCTGGTGTGTATCGCGGAACGAGCGTGCTTTGATTGCGAAAGAAGGAATTCAAAGAAAATCAATTACTTCAGACTGAAAGACCCCAAAAGTTTTGCATAAGAAGGTGAGTAATCCTTCACTAAACTCTTTTCGCTTCAGGTCCTTGGACAAGTCGATGGTTCCGATGATTTTTCACGGCGGATAAAGCATACGTTCAATCCGCAAGAGAACGATTGGGGACACTCTCAATTTTTAAGCTGTGATGTAAGGAGAATTTCCGTATTTTTTAACTCTCGTATACCTTGGTCGAGAATTTTAACATTGTTTCAGCACCTGAGTGATCCTGAAAAGGGTTATATAAAAGATGACACAATTCGACTCGCTGTTCATGTGTCGGCAGATGTACCGCGTGGTGTAGGGTGAGTTTTTTCTAGAATATTAATAGTTTAGTTGATCAAAACATTCATACCTAGGGACTAAATGGGACGTGGTCGGACCAGGGTCTAGCGGGCCGTTGTGTACTATCTCAGCGGAGCTGGACTGTTTCATTTCAAGTGAACTCATGTTTTCGCTTATCACAGCGCGGAGCGATGGCTTTTTCGTCGAAACCTCCTTATCACTAGTTATATTGCACCAAGGTCCACCGCTCCGCTGCTGGTGATAATCGAAATCAAAAGGTCACTAGGGATGTTACGAAGCTTCTTCTTCTTCTTCAGCCACAGAGAGGTTCCTGTGATAGATTAAGGAACTGAGCCACAAGCGTTGGATTAGTCCAAAGATATATTGTCGTTAACGATGTCGGTCTCATCGGGCAGTCGAAATGGTGCGCAGTAGTATGCCCTTTAATAACACAATCCGGGCACTCGTCAGGTCTGCTGCTATCGATCTTATGTAAATAAGAAATAAGCATGGGGTAGTGCCCGCAGCGCAACGAGGCAAGGGTGCACCTGGTACGCCTACCGAGTTCCATCTCGGTATCGCTGACCTCAGGCGGCACGACTCCGAGAATGGAGTTTATGGCGGCCTTGCATAAGTGATCCTTGACGAATTGGGTATGCTCAGCACGTAAGAGACGTAGGCGTTCTTGTTGTGCGTCGGTTCATCTCTGTATATTGATTTTCGTGGGAGCATCAGCAAACGGCTTTCTTATACATCTCTCTCTCACGGGGTCTAATACTCTCCGCGACGGATGATTTGACTGCTTCAGAATGTTTATGTACAGCGTTTGTGCGTGGAGTTGGCAGTGGTCCTTAACTGGCAAGATGCGAGCTTCGGCGTGTAGGTGCTCTACTGGAGAGCTTTTAGAACAGCCTACTGCGATTCGCAATGCTCCATTTTAGATGCGCTGCAGTTTTGACCAGGATGTGTCCGACACGATATGTTGCCAGACTGGTGCAGCATACTCCAGGGCGAGCTGTACGATGGCCTTGTACGTGGTCAGGATCGTTTCTTGACTGCACCCCCAGGACGTTCCGCCGAGAGCACGTAGGACGTTAGGCCTTGTTTTCACTGCAGCTTGCTTCTGCTCAATGTTCTTATGAAACCTCAACGAAGGATCCAACACGAGTCCAAGCAGCTCAGGGAATCAGGCGGCCGGCAAGCGAGTTTCGTCCCATTTCACCATGGGATGAGCTCTGTGCTCCGCAGGATCAGTGGAAAAGACGGTGACGGATGATTTAGTGGCAGAGACCGTGAGCATTTTTCTATCGAGAAAACATTTCAACTCTATCAAGTAGTCAGTAATCTTACTGGCAGCTACATTTATGTTGCGATCCCGGCATAGTATAGTAATATCATCCGCATATGCAACGACCTTGATGTCTTGGGATGGAACGAGTAGGTCTCCAATATACAGACTAAAAAGAGCAGGCGATAGAACTCCTCATTGAGGTACGCCGGCGGCAATGGGGATGCTTTTGGAGACGTGTCTTTGAAATAGCCTTTTTGCCCGACGTCTTTCTGGTGAATTCGGTTATCCACCGCCTCTGCCAGGGCGGAATGGTAGATCCTAACAGGCTCTCCAACTAAATGCCGAAGTTTGCAGTGTCAAAAGCCTTCGTTAGGTCGAGGGCTACACCTACGGTTCGCTGACGTTTGTAGGCATTGAAGCCATCCAAAACATAGCTCACAATTTCCAACAGGGCCGTAGCGATGGAATGTAGTTTACGGAAACAATGTTGATGCTTTTGTTTGCTATTATGTTCGGCAAGCTCCTCCACAGCCAATTTTTCCGCGACTTTGGCAATAGGTGAGAGAAGACTGATTGGCCTGTAACCTTTTGCCGTGGATGGTGATTTACCCGGCTTTGGCAAAGGGATGACGCGTGCTACTTTTCAATCTTGAGGTAATGTACAGGTGCGAAACGATGTATTAATGACGTCAGCGGGCAGGGGTAGGAGTTCGCTTATCAGTTTCAGAACTGCTGGGCTCATACCATCTGGACCTACTGCCTTCGAGTTACTCATTTCCTTGATCACCTTCTCGACCTGAGCGGGCGTGACTGCATCATCTTCAGCCATGAGTGGCAATTTACAGAGTCCCCGTACAGTTATCCTATTCTGCTTCTCTCTTTGGTTCTTGTGATGAAAAAATGCTTCCCAAGAGCATTTGCGGCCTCTTTCCCTGACTTGAAGACTCCGCCGTCGAATTTAATCGTGGAATTGTTGGCGGAGGTGTATTTTCTGGAGACCCTTCTCAAAGATTTCCACGTTGCTGCTGCATCATTTCTGAAGTTCATCTTCTCAGTGAACTTTTCCCAAGATTCCTTCTTGTGCCTTTCAAGGTCCATCTTGATCTCATTATCCAGCTCGGCAATGTCTGGGTCAAGATGATCAGCAGCTCTCTTTGCATCCCTTTTCTTATCTTCTACAGTGTCTCCCTAGTGAAATTGGGAAAGAAGGTCTTGACATGACCTTCAGGGATCGCAGCTTTCATCGCCTTCCGGATGGCATCAGAGAAGTGGCGCTCCTTCTGGTGTACATTGCCAATCCACGAATATTCGGCCGCTTGGAGGAGTGCAACCTCCCTGAGCAGGCGCCAGTCTGCAAGGCCTAAATTGAGATAAGAACGATGACCAACACCTGTATAGGGAGCAAGAGAGTTAGAGAGATCGATATTGACAAAGACCGGAATGTGATCACTGGAAACAGTTGTGGATGTACACCAAGAGCAGGCATTAAAGAGATCAGAAGAGACAAGGGAGATGTCTGGGCTGGAAGTCCGGTCGAAGGCAGGGAGACTAGTGGGCTGGTCATCGTTTAGGATAGCCAGATCGCACTCCTCCGCCCATTCTTCGACGTCATTTCATCTAGCATCAGAGTCAAGCGACGAGCAGAACGTGTGAGCATTGAAGTCACCCGCAAAGACAATTGATGGAGATAGAGAGCAGTCATACAGCTGCTTGAGAAGTGGGACGGGGTTGTAAGTTGATGGATAGGATGTGGAGGGAGGAATGTATATTATTGAAAAGAGAAAGTGGAGTTTTTAGAGGTAGATGGATAGGGATGTACTCGAGAGAGCAATCCTATGGAGTGTTTGGAATGATGTGAGAGGGAAGAGAGTACAGAACAAAAGTAGAGACTCCGCCTCCTTGAGATGACCTAGGAGTATGATAAGCAGTATAGCCCGGGATGTTTGGATGTCGAGAGGTAGCAAAGGGAGAGAGTTTGGTTTCCTGAACCATAATAACATCCGGGTGATGAGTACGGGCAAAGAGAGATTATTCAGAAAGCTTGGCGCGAAGGCCGTTGAAATTGATGTGTACAATAGAGAGGAGGCGGTTGGTAGATGAGGAATTGGAGTTACTGGAGGCGGATCACACAGCACAACGAAAGGAAGAATCGTGGCGCATTTTTTTTTTGAAACCTTGTCACTATATTTAAATTGCACCCTGTAGTTGTAGAATGCCAGATCTGATCCCGATCTGAAGACGTGCAACATTCACGTGTCGGACAACGCGTACAGATGATCAATGCTATGTCGAGTTAACTCTGGCAAGCCCCTAGTGACCTGTGGATTTCGATTATCACCAGCAGCGCAGCTGTGGGCCTCGGGGAAATATAACTAGTGATATGGAGCTTCCGATGAAAATCCACCGCTCCGCACTGTCATATTCGAAAACAGAAGTTCACTTGAAATGAAACAGAGTCCATGAACCCGGCCTAGGGATTTCTTTGATCGTCCTTCTTTTCCAGGTGGGATAGTAAAAAGCTTGCTGGGTATGTTGGACTGGAGAATCAGGGGGCTACGTGTTATATGAATTCTTTACTTCAGACGCTATTCTTCACAACAAAATTACGTAAGGTATGTTGTGTTTTACCTAGTTTTTTTTTTTTCAATTCGTTCATTAAGAGGCTGATCGGAGTAGCATCGCGACACGGCGTGATCTTAAGTGGTCTGCAAAGTTGCACAGGACGGCGAGTGGTCGCCTAGCGTGAGCCTTCATGCGGCGACAATAATGTTGCAGAACGTTATCTTCGCGGCGTCGGTTGCCGCTCGCTGGCAGTAACGTAGGGCCATCGCGGCGTCAAAACACTGCGTCGCCCCCTCGTCAGTCTTCGCGCCACGTCGGTCGCTCCAGTCTCTGCAGGCCCCTTTATGATATGCTGCTATATGGCGACGTTCAAAGTTCATTCGCTCCGCGACGCGATGCTATAATCAGCCTACGTATTGATCAAGCAAGGTGCGTCGCGTTGTCGCTGGGTGTCCAGTGAAGGGGCGCGATTCATTCGAATTGAAGCGCAAGTTTCATTTGCGCGACGTCCATCGCGTCGCCCTGCAATGCAACGCGGCGCGATGGACGTCGCGCGCTGGCAAACTTGTTGCTGATTTTCTTCAGTGTTTTCTCATAAGCACAACCAAATCTAACAATGAAAGCAATAAAATTAGCACTTCTGATTACATGCACTTGAGAAAAATGTTGTCATTGCAACAGAAAAATTGCCGTTGTTTGTTTACGAGAAACCGCGTACGTACGCAATCGCGCGTAGTTGCCCAGCGTTTGCGCTGCGTTGACACCTGAATACCGGCGCGATGCGATTTCTGCGTCGCACTGACATGTGCCATCGCGTCGCCGCGCGAAAACTCTGAACGCCGCGACGCGATGCCACGCAGCTCAGCCCCTAAGACATGTACGTGATGTGAGGTCAAATCGAATCATTATTTGAATACCTAAGTTGGATTTCGATCTGTTTTTCTCTTTTTATCTTCTTTCAATTTTTTAGGAATTTCTAGATTATTCGTATTCTTAACTAGTAGATGCTTCTTTTTCTTTTGAGAAGCCAAATGTTTTTTCGTTTTTTTTTCTTTTAGATATTTGTTTGGTAGAAAAGAGGTTCTCTTATGTATCCGGTTCATAGAAAAAAGAAAGAAAATGGAAAATCGTAGAAAACTGATTGTTCTAGATAATTTGAAAGCAGTAAAAGTTCGTCCAGCATTTTGATAATGTCGAATCCGTAATTTTCCTCTCCATGCGTGATTTGTGATAGAAAATGTTGAGGAAAGGCCTTCACTGAAAAAATTCAAGTTTGACATTTGCAGAATTTCCCCTCAAGAAATTAGATATTCGACTCTTCATAGAGACCTTTCAGTTTTAAAAAATGTTTTTGTAAAGGAGATACTTTGGAGATCTATTCATCCTCAAGAAGTAGGAAACCGCTTGCAGTTATCTATTGGAGTATCATTCGATCGATTGTCTTCCTTTCTCCCTCGCGCGCCACGTGCTAAGGTGTGTCCGAATGAAAATGTCCACCCACGCGGTCGCCGTGCGTGCCGAACGGCCGTCGCGAAGGCACTTCTCGGGGGGAGCCATTCCACGACTGCAGACAGCTGCCTGGAAGATTATTTAGTATACGTCTTATAATTAGATTCATGCTTATCGATTTGGAGGTCTGAAAAGTGTCTTTGCGACGCCCGCTAGGCACTCATGCCGACCGCGTGCTTGGACGGTTTTAATTGGACAGAGTTTACTTTCGCGGATGCGACTTGTCCCTCGTTGAGGGCACCCCTATGCCGGGCCTTTTTCCTTGCCTCGTCGGCCTGCTTGCCGTCACCGGCTGCGAGAGGCGGGGCTGCCCTGACGAGCAAGGCCCGCGCGGTGGTTCGACCAAGCACTAGCCAGCGCCTCCACGCTGGCTAGTGTTTGGTCGCACCGCCGCTCGGGCAACCCCTTGCTTGGGCTTCGGCCACACTCCCGTTCACTCCGACGTCACCAGGGCGTGCCAACCTCGATGTCATCGCAGGTGTTTGGGTGCCAGATGTTAGCAGGTTGAGCCTGCCCTCCGCAGTCTGGGAATTCGACCAGGCATGCACTGGACGCCTCCGATGGCTAACAAAAATCGTAGACTCTGTTTCATTCCAAGTGAACTCATGTTTTCGGTTATCTCAGCGCAAAACGGTGGGTTTTTCGTCGAGACCTCCTTATCACTAGTTATATTTCACCGAGGCCCACCGCTCCGCTGCTGGTGATAATCGAAATCAACGGGACAGGGTCTCTCTACACACCGAGGGAGGAGTTGTCCCGCCTTTGGCGGCTACAATTCCACTCGGGACCACTTCGCTTGCATTGAGTAGCGTGACGTTTCGAACTGCAAAAAGGGGGCAACTCATCCCTCGGTGTGTGGAGAGCCCCTGTCCCGAAATCAACAGGTCACTAGGGATGTACTAGAGCTTAGATGGGCCGGCCTCATCAAGGCATCTGGCAATCGACGTCTATGCCTCTTCAAGGAGAAGCCAGTGGGAACGAAACGAAGCGAAAGGGCGCGCTTCGTAAAACATCAAACCGCTAGGACTTCCCGCAAACCGCTTAGCGCCTCTAAGTAGCTGGTGGACCTCAGGGCGGCTAGGACGTTGATGTTCATTGGGATAAACGTTTGTGACTATTTTATCTTGTGTATTCCTGCCCTTTACCGCTTTTATCCGCTTGTTGCCTGCCAACCGCTACGCACAGTTTGTGTGTTGTATTAGTTGACCGCTGTTAATTATTTACGCCCATCACAGGGCGTGTAGGGCCCTATTGGGTGCACAGGACCGTCACAAGGTCATGACGTGGCGGTCCCAAGCTTGGGCTAGGTTAGCTACTCTCGTCGGCCCACCAGAGCGGCTGCAAGCGACAACTGTGTACGGGGAGAGGCTGAGCTCTGATCAGGCACGGCCGATCCCCAGAGGTCAGGCGTCACCGAGGCGCGCACGTAACCGATGCGGAGCTGGGCCGTGGCACCGTGGCACGGCCTAACCACTTGTGGTCTGCCCCCAACTTGGTGACACCCCTGATGCGTCCGCGACATAACCCATTACAGGCCGTATACATTATGCCGGTATCCCACGACGATTATGAGAATAATTCTGCCTTGGCCATGCAACGGGTGTTCTACGATTTGCAGGTAGCGCCTTAGATCTATTCTGCCGTAGGTGTAATGTGATGTTTTGGTGTCTCTTAATTCCAATAAAACAGTTTTTAAACAGCATTCCGACCATCCAGTTGACACAAAGAAGCTCACAAATTCTTTTGGCTGGGACTTCTTGGAGACGTTAATGCAGCACGATGTCCAGGAACTTTGCAGAGTTTTGCTCGATAACTTGGAATGTAAGATGAAAAATTCACCTGTGAGTATGATGTTCCTTGATTTCAGTATTTGATCAATATTCGTGGATTGGTTAAGTTGTTCCTTCTTCAGGTTGAAGACACGATACCAAGTCTGTTCCGCGGTGTCATGAAATCATACATTCGGTGCACCAACTTCAGCTTTGAGAGCAGCAAGGAGGAGCCGTTCTATGACATCCAGCTCAACATCAAAGGGAAGACCAACAGTGAGTGTGGGCACAGTCTGTTCCGCGTGGCGAAGCCAATTTGAGTCTAGTATGAATTCAACCTCATAGGTAGTCCATGAAATATCCAAGGTGGCGAAATTTAGTATCTGTTATGCATGTATTCAAATAGGGTGCAAATTCTGCCTGTACCTCTTGAAGTTTTATCCGATTTGAATCCTTATTACTCGAAATAACATTTTTTCGAGCCCTATACGCTATTTATTACGGGGAAGGCGAAGTCCGATTTGTCCATTTCCGCGATTTGGCCACATCCGAAGTTTGATCTCGTGCATTTTTTCACAGTCGGATGGACGGCTGGGTATGGTAGGTAAATGGTATTATACCTACAGTAACCTACCTGAGCCGTCCGAAAACGATTCCCATTTTTAGCACCTCGAATCTCCCCCCCCCTCCCCGCTGAAGTGTTGGGTGCATTAATGAAATCGTTGATTTTGTTTTGCAGCTACCGTTTTGAGCCTGGAATTCTTTGAACTTGAACTACCAGGTTGTTCAATAAGTTTTGTCGTTCGATAAGAAAAACACAATTTTGTGGTTCAAAATACCCTTTATATCTCCCTCCTCTCAATAATCTCCCTGAACATTAATACTCTTGCTCCAACGATCCTCCAATCTGTGGATCCCATCCCTGAAGTGAGAATCCGAAAGGTCTGCAAAATACGCTTCAACAACCGTTATGACCTCTTCATTTGATGAAAAACGCTTGCCACGCATAAATTTTTTGAGTTCTGGGAGTTAATGGAAGTCGCTGGGGGCCAAATCTGGTGAATACGGTGGATGCTCCAACCCCCATTGTGCACGCAGCTTCCTAAAATCTAAAATTTCACTCAAAATATGGCTCACACTGCCTAATGAGATGTGTAGAGCCTCTCCTAAATCTTTCTCAGTCAATCGACGATCTTCCAATACCATATCCTGTATTTGGCTATGATTTCTGATATTGATGCGCTTTTTGGACGTCCTTCACGTGGATCGTCTTCGAGGCTTGTACGACCACGTTTTAATTCAGCAATCCATCTTTCTACTGTTCTAGTTGTAGGTGAACAATCATTATACACTTTTGACATTCGTCCGTGAATTTCGTTTTGTGCTACACCTTCCACAAATAAGAATTGGATCACTGCACGATATTTAATTTGTTCCATTGCTGTGACACGGCGACACTAAATGGCTTATAAACAAAGAATGAATGGACAGTTGGAAATGAATCTCCACATAAGTTCATATGAAGAGTGTACCAACAAAACAAAAAAAATTTGGGCTAGTAGCAACGCCCTCTCTTATCGAACGACAAAACTTATTGAAAAACCTGGTAGCCTGGGTATCCTAGCGTCGCAGTACTTCTTTTCGCTCTCTGCGCATTATACCAAATTGGTCTCCCTTGTCAAGCTGGGTTCATACTTTCCACGACTGTCTGCTACGCACGCCACCGTCGCTGATCGGCATCGGTGACCTGCCGCTGATGTTGGCGTCATCATACTCAACGAGAGATCATTAATCCATTCACGACCACGTTTCCCTTCAGTGGGCACTCGTTGACTACCTCTTCGGACCGCGTGTCTCACCGGTGGGATAAGCAGTTCAAAAATCGATTTGTTCTTATTCTTCGCAGCCGTAGGAAGGTTCAAAGGTTCAAAAAACGGGCGACCGAAGTTGGATTCGTCCGCAAACCCATTGTTGTCAATGTGTTCGGCAATCGAATAGATGTGGTAGACGTGTGGCCACGGCTATCACAGTCCGGGCACTCGTCAGGCTCTTTTGATTAACCTATCATGAATTATCTGAAGATGGGGTCTAATGTAATTATAAAGTTGGCGATCGTGTGAATGTCCATACTTGATGTATATTCCTATACATATGAACTTTATATACGTATTGGTATAATTTATTATTGCAATCGATCTTATGCTGCAAGTATGACATCATATGGTCATCGGAACTTTCAATCATTCTATAAATCTTGACATCTGCAAAGTGTTTGCATTTGACTCCGCATCTCTCCAAAATCGTATTGAGCTCAGCAGAGTACAATGCAAAGAGGTAAAATTGGAGACAGTACTCCGCCCTGTGGCACTGCGCTGATAGCTTCTCTGACCGTTGAGAAGCATGAACCCGTTCTCACCTGGAAACTTCTTTTCTCAAGGTAACTCCTCAACCACGCTATAACCAGGACATGAAATTTCAGTTTAGTGATTTTGTGAATCAATTTACACGATCGAACGCCTTGACAAAATCAAAATATACTACATCACAGCCCTTGTTAGCATCCACGTACTCAGTCCAGTCATTGACACGCTGCAGAAGATTTGTTTCCACAGATTTACCTGGCATGAATCCATGCTGATTCGGAGGGATGATAGAGTTCCTGTCCAAATGTGACATGATATGTTTTTCAATACCTTTTCGAAAATTCTGCACAAGTGAGAGGTTATGCTCGCTAGCCTTTAATTTCCTGCCATATTGGCGGGCTCTTTTTTCAGGAGTTACGAAAGAATGTTTCCATCTCAACGGAATTTCTGAATAACACAATTATTGGTTGAATAAATATGGTTAGGTCCGTGGCCTGTTTCCTCAAGAAAAAACGTGTAAATTCAAACCCGCGGCTGGCGTGGCGGTTTCAATCTCGATATCTGAGAATTAAACCGCCTCGCCAGCCGCGGTTTGAATTTAAACGTTTTTTTTTTCAGGAAACGCCACGGACCTAACTATACGCAGTTGGCTCAGCAATGATATGTCCAATAGCTTTCAGAAAAACAGCTGGCACATAACCTGGAGTTAAAGCCACAGTCCAAGCTCAGAATCGATTTTTCGTTTTTCTGCCTATCTTGGAGAAAATCTCACGCTGATCGCTATGGGGTCTCCAGAATCGCTCAGAACTCAGTGCGAGCTGAGTTACGGCTCCTCAAAAAATTTGGATTCGAACTGGTAGAAGTTAGCGGACGAGTTGTCTCGAGCCTGTATTTTCTCGTTATTCGCAGCCATCATTTCGAAGCAGGTCACAATATAAAGCCAGACCGAAAATAAAAGGAAGAACATAGGTTTTGAATAAAATCATTCACGCGTCTCTTTCCTATGGAGGTCGGAAAACTGCCAGTGGGCGTTGCCCATTTTTTTTCTTTCAAAGGGGCGTGGCCGCCTTTTTCCTAGCTTTTTCTCTCCTATTTGGGCAAATTGAGATTTCGCGCTTGGCAGGGTTGCTATAGGCGGCGACCGGACCATAATATCAAAAATTACCTCTGAGGTTGGACTGTGCCTTCAAGGAAAATGAGCAGGGTAATTTGTTGATGAGCTCAAATATTGTAATACCTTCAAACCATGAAAAAGTGTTCATTTCCGAATTAACTTAGGATCAAACGATGGAAAAATATTATCACTCGCACTATACACCTCTCCGAATTTATCTGCTAATATATCTGCTTTACCCTGATTTTTAATTGCCGCTTCATTCCCTTTTTCAGGCTGGGGATCGTGGTTGTAGGTTTGAGTTGCTTCTTAAAGAATTTGTAAAAGCCTTTGTTGTTGTTACTCTAGATAACTTTCTTCTCGACACTTTTGTTGAATTTTTTGTGTCGACCAGTGAATTTACTTGAGAAAGCATGAAGTTTCTTCTATTGACTATCAAGATTTACCATCAGATTTGTGATCGCACAGTTTTATCGAACGAGAAACCCGATTTAACCCAGGGGTGTTCTATCTTTTTGATACGCGATTGCAAAGATAAATTTATTCTAGAAAAGTGCGTAAACATTCGATCTCACCCAAAAGGGGTAGATGGAGGTTCTTTTACGTTCTGATCACTGTAATATTGACGAAAAAAATCTATCTTGCTCAACAAACGCGAGCCAAACAAATTCAGAGGGTGTTTTATCTTCATAATACGCAGTGTAGAGTTGGGCGTACAATTGACGCCCACAAGTGGAGCAGCAGTGTTTGTTCATGTGTAGTGTGTATCATCGCCATGTTTTCAGTCATGGATTCGTTCCGAGAATATGTTCAATTCGAGCGGCTGGATGGTGAGAACAAATATGATGCTGGCGACTATGGAATGCAGCCCGCTGAGAAAGGAGTGAAATTTGTCTCGTTCCCGCCCGTTCTTCATTTGCAGCTGATGCGGTTCCAGTATGATGCTGCCCAAGATGCCAATGTGAAGATCAACGACAAGTTCGCGTTCCCTGACAAACTGTGTTTGAACGAGTTTGTTGAGGAAATGATGAGGACTACACGTATTGTCTCCATGCAGTGCTGGTCCACTCTGGCGACTTCCACAGTGGCCATTATGTAGTCTTCATCAAATCTAACCTGCGGCCACCTGACGAGAAGTATAAACCAGAGTGGTGCAAGTTTGACGACGATATAGTGTCTCGAGCAACAGTGAGAGAAGCTGTGATGGCTAACTATGGAGAAGATGCTGGCCGGTCAGCAGGAAGAAATGCGTATATGCTTGTCTATATTAGACAGAGTTGCATAGATGATGTGCTTTGTTCAAATGAAAATCTCCAAGTTCCTGATCATCTAGTACAGCGATTTGAGAATGAGCGAGAGGAGGAAAATGAGAAAAAGAAGGAGAAACAGGAGGCTCATCTGTATACCGAGATTGCCATGCTTCTTGACGAGCATTTGGCAAGCTACGGCGGCTTTGACTTGGTTGATCCAAAGCTGCTTGGTGACGGTGGACTAGCGTGGGAGAAGATCGAGAAGAGTATGACAGTCTCCCAGCTGTATAACTATGTGAAAAACAAACTCTTCTTCAGAGGACCTGAGAATGAGGTAAGGTCATAATATGATATACAGTGCATGTCCAAACTATTCGACATACCAATTTTTAGCTGGTCTGGATTTCGCGAGAATTCTGCAGGGAATTCGCTAATTTCATCCGACGAAGCACCCACGAAGACCCTGGGGAACAAGTTTTTTTCTGGTAGAAATTGCCGCGACAGTGCCGGTATAACGCCGCCTTGGCTCCTAGAGCGGATCCGCAGTGGCAATGCCTTAGAGGCTCCACGATTGGTCGGTATCAGGGATGAGCGGAGTTCCGCGTTTCGCGTTCCGAAACCCGCAGTTTCGCACATTTTTGGCATTCCGCATTCCGAAAACCGCACAAAACGCTGCGGAATGCGAAAATATTGGGTCAACTGGGAGGAAGAAAATATCAGATAATTTCTGAATTTTTCCGCGTTTCGCGATCCGAAACCCGCATTTCCGCGCATTTTCAGGCGTTTCGCGCCCGATTTCCGAAACCCGATAAAAAAAATTTTAGTTCCGAAACCCGAAAACCGATTTCCGAAATTTCATATTTTTGTTCCGCTCATCCCTGTTCGGCATGCCTTTGCCGGATTAGGATCGACTACCAGGAACTTGAGAGAATTGATTATGAGGTATAAGACAACTAGGCGGGGGCTACGGACAGAATTACTCAGATATTGGGAGGTACGATTTGGTCGCAATAGGCTTTCTTATCGGTTACTTGGTCTAGTTGAAAGGAACTTTCGCAGCAGCACGTGCTGCTCTGAGGAGCACGTGGTCTGTTAGAAGGGACTGTGTGACGCAGAGAGGCAAAGATCTTGCCGCGCCCTCGTTTCGCACGCTTCAGCACGTCGTCGTATAATAGAAGCGCGCGGCGCTAGGGGCGGGATTCCACCCCCTCGATAGGAGCGAGTTCTTCCCAACAGGGATACTGTCTATATCACGGCTCGCAGCGGAGGGTCATTCCTCGCAGTCCGCGAGGGTCGACAGCGAGGTAGCTTCTCTCGCTGAGGACCGTGGTCTAGACCCCCTTCAGCGGTCGGAAGTCGTTCAGAGAGTGACTCGTAGTCACGTTCCAGGAGCGGCCCAAAGGCCGACAGCGCTCTCTATGGGATGAGGCCTCTTATACACGTACTGTGCTGCTCAAATGCGCCTGATCAATTGTGGAGCGATCGATCAACGTGTTTGATCGAGAGCATCATGGCTCATTGGTCGTCCAAACTGCATCGTAGTCGAATCGAAAGCGTGCCGTGGCCGAGTGAAACGCCTATGCGTGGCGACACGTGCGTCTCGCTTCGACGACGATTTGGCCACGTTATGTTTGAAAGCATGGGGCCGCATTGTCGTCCACAACTCTGAAGTCGAATCGAAAGCCTATATGGGCCGAATCGGAGCCCCCATTTGTCTGAGTACGCACCTGCAAACGTTATGTCCTCTGTCTGATAGGGACAGAGGGTATCCTAGTTACCGCGACCAAGGAGATACGGGTGTGCCTCGAACTTCCGTACATCGAACCGGCAACCGTCTTGATTCACCTCACACGACAATGCATCGTAGTCGACGCGGGTCCGCTGACGCATCCTCGCGGAGCCAGTGGTTCTGACTCGGAATAGTGGCAACCCCAAGGCAACCGGCAATGTCGCGTCGACGCTCAAGATCCTGCAACAGCATAGTCTCGGCACAGTAATGATCGCAGATCCACCGCGGTTCTATCACGAAGCTGTCGCGGCAAAGCTCACAGAGTCATGGCAATACATCGATACTCTCATATATACACATATACAGTAATCTGCACACTACAGATCTAGCACTAGAAAAAGTTGCGAGCATGGTAGTTGGAGAGATGCAAGTACACCCAATCGCTGACGTTTTTGCCATACCCACGTCGAAAACTGCTTGGTACACTATCAGCTGGCTTTTTTTGGAAAATTCCCTTTCAGTTCGAATTCTTTTAACTAGAGTGGTTCCATCAAGCTGAATCTTGAACACGGACTGATTGTCACGTGGGCAGACGGGCACTGCAACTATGCCTATCAGTTTTTCAATTGGATTGAGGATGTCTGTTAAGCTCCAACCAAAATGACTTCAATTTCATGTAATACAGGTAAATTTGAAGTCTAAGATTGCCGCGCCATCATCACCCTAGTGGTAAAGAAGTGTAACAAGAAGGTGGGATTGAAGGGCGTTTCTCGCGTACTACATCACAATAGCATGCGACAATCGCCTTCGATTTCGCCACATTTTACCCATAGTTGTGCATATGGAGGGCGAATGTAGCGCTGAAATCATGAAGGCCCACCATGTCTGTCGAGGGGCCTGGGGGTCTGCCATGTTCGTTGAGAAGCATCAGGGCCTACCATGCCTGTCGATCAGCATGGCACCTAGGATCCGCCAGCGGTTTGGGCGGGGCTTCCAGTTGCTGCACTTGGTCCGAGTGCACTCATGCATCATTACCAGCACCTTTTCTCGGCCAAGGTGGATCTGAAGACCACATTCCCTATCACTGAGTTCCACAGAAAAATTGGAGAAGGAACATACCGCCTTTCAATTCGCCGGGAATGACCCGGGCCAGTTCTTGTTTACTGTATCTCCATAAGAATTTTAGCCTTCATCTTTTTCATGTCCAGGCCTGAGGATGGTTTGCAGAATGGTGAATTTTATCTTTTTCATGTCCAGACCTGAGGATGGTTTGCAGAATGGTGAATTTTTTGAAGCGCGAGTTCAAATCTCCCTTGATGCGTCTTGCTGACTGCATCAAATTCGAAGCCAACTTTGGAACTGTGCTTATTTCTTACGGTTGCTTGGCTCTCTAGGTCGTCGAACTTTTGTTCTCAAGCGGAGGGATCCTGTGGGTAGCGAGAAACGCAGTTTGTGTTCATTCCTATTCACTGGCTCATAGAGCGGATGTCCATATCCATTATGCTCAGAATGTCTCTTTGAGCTCGTCCAGTTTCGATTGGGCGAATCAGGCGGGGAAATTCGGAATGAGTGAAGTGTAATTTCCCGACAATACACAGATAACATGAAACATTTTTCACGGAAGGAATTGAAATGAAAAGCACACGAGGTTAAGCAATTTCACCAGCTGCGTCCGATACAAAATTGCTTAACGTCATTTGTATGGTGCTAGATCTGCAGAATGGAATTCATTCCCATGAAAAGTTTGTGCTCTAGGGTTTTGGAGTCTGCTGCGTTGATTTGTTCCTCTCCTTCTTTGTTCACGATTAGTCAGACTGCATATGTCGTATAGTTAGGACGCGTACCATAGTTCTCGTCAGTTAGTGTATCATCTCTCTTGCCTTAGACGCGAGCTTGGGAGATATTTCGAATTTGGAAGTTTGAAGAGACGACGTATGAGTCCAGGGGCAGCACAATATCCACACTTCCTCGGCTGCGTCCAACCTGTTTGGTGAGCATATACCATGCTTACTTAGGCGCTATTCATACTTCTCAGCGCCTAAGCGTCACACGTGTGACACCCTCTCCGCCATGGTGGCGACGCGTGTACATATTTCGCTCGCTCGACAAAGTTAGGGCCCATTTCAATGCGCTCCGCCATAGCAACGCCGCTGGAGTATTCATAGTCTCCGCAAGCGCGTGACGGGCGTAGAAAGTGTTCGTACTCCAAAGTGACGCCCGCGCGGGACGCGCTGGCGTAGAGGAGTATATATAGCGCCTCAGGGTATATGATAAAGTATAATTGCAGAAGTTAACAGAACTCTTTAGATCCCGCATGAGGACGAAACCCTTGAGAAGACGCTGGAGGCTGTTTTGGAGAGCGACTGCACTTTGCTATTTATCGAGACCTCGGCGTCACCTTTGTTGAGAAGTTATTATGAGAACTGTGGGTCTCTATTAGTTGATGCTAACCTGTAGATGATTCCAGTTAGTGTAACCTTTCTCTCTAGCACAAATACTTATGTTCTTGAAATATTATGATGACGAATCGCGATCGCTGCGATACGTCGGACACTTCACAGTGCACTACAATCTATTTATGCAGAATTATACAGAGGAATGCTTAACGCTCATTGGACTACCGAAAAAGAACTCCATTGCTACTACGAGGTAAATTTTGTTGAAGCAGTGTTCATACTTTGCCTAGTTCGAGCAAGTCGCGACGTTGCAGTACATAATCGAATCCATTGAGAGCGCGAGTGAACGCGTAGCTATGCTAGCAACAGCACTGGTACGTGTAGGCTTTTTCCGCGAAGCGAAGAGCTTGCTTGCGCAGCAAGTATTGGGTGACGTGACTCAAAAGCGCGAGACCCTCTAGTCGCATTCTCCTCCAAAACCATATATTTGAATAAATACTGGACGCGTCCAGCAGGTTTGGTTGTTGTTGTTTTCCAATGTGTATGGCTTCTTGCTGATCTTGGCTGTGAGGTATGGCTTCGGGCTTAGCGTTGTTTTCGTCCCGTGTAGCTGCTGCACCCTGCGCGAAAATAGTGCGGTTGCCGCCAGGTATAAACGATTGGTGTGCGCCACTACTGATTCATTACATAAAGTATGCGTACCGTCGTTGGCGGATATGTTTTACATGCTCGTGTATTGATCCCCTTGCAGGAAATAGCGCGCCTGATCGAATTCGGCCGATCGAGAGGTTGTTTGACCCGCTCTGCGCCGTGGTTGGAGTGAGTGACGGAGTTTTACTGATTGCGGAGCGGTCAGACCGGAACAAATGATACTAACAATGCAAAACTTCATCTGGATACACCTTGTATAATACAATCGATATCCGAAGCCATCGCCCAACAATGAGCTCGTTTATCTCCAGTCTTTGCTGAGATTGACCCGCTCCATCACGGGCACGATTAGACTGGTTAGTCTACCTTTAAACATTTGTATAGGGCTGAAAAATCATGGTTCCACCACGCGCACTGGTGAGTAAGGCGGAGGTTAGAGGCAGCAAGAGAGCGCTTGACAGAGCGGAGGGAGGCAGAAGTCGCGCGCGCCGCTCGCCACCATCAATGATGAGAAATTCGCGATTTTTACTGGGTATACAAGGCTAAATTGGAGGCGTTTGGTGCACGTAGTCGCGTCGCGGCGTACGCGTGATCAGTATGCGGGCATGGGAAGCACGGATTTTCGGGTGCATGATTTTGTTTTTCTTCTCTTTTCCGGAGTTTTGTTCTGTAATGACTTTTAATCACGCAGACATTTTATTCCAAAAAAGATTTATTTGGATGAGTTACTTACTCTCCAAATCACCAGGTGTTTATCACCAAGTGAAATACACAGCATGAGCCAGAACGGCTTCGTATAGGAACGGGCACGGCTTAATCAATTACGATATTATAGAGTAAAAGCTTGTTCACGAACGAAATTTTCAAAAGATTTTCCGAATTTTTCCGCTCGTTCGAAATTTCGTCAAACGTTTTTTGAATCTCCGTTCGATATTGGGTCCGAGACTTAGTGCACCCAAAGGGTTCGCCGCCGTTACCCGCGGACAGGCTGCCAGCTGTCACTACAGTATCCCAGCCCCGCCCTCCGCTGGCTGCGGCCGCGCCTCCAGATCGCGTCGCCGCGCCCACGGTGAGAGTTGCGGCAGCCGCGACCGACCGGCCATGAGCTTCCTCCAATATGGAGCTTTCTTGATATCAAAGAAGCTGAATTTGTGCGTGGAGATTCATTGGCCTCATGCTTAGGATCTTGGAAGCTTAAAGGAACATCGAATTTCCGGAAATATTGCTTTCAGATTTGAATTTTTTTCAAGATTCGCCAAATACACCTGAAATGACAAATCGTGTTGAAATTGATGAAATTGGAAATTTTCAAATGTGATCTACAGAATTTTAATTTCCGTAAAAATCCACTTTAAAATTCCCAGATTTTCACATCCAGTCAGGTTCGAATGCAGCTGGGGAAGCTAATAATAAATGCTTCGGAATCGGAGCTGCTCAATTTAAAAAAAGAGTATATAATGTGATCTACAAATTCAAATTTTGAATTTTCAGGAGAATGCACCTTCCAAAATTCCGAGATTTTCACAGAAGTGAGGATCGGTTGTGCCTGGGAAGCTAATATGCTCCGAATCGGACTGCTCAATTAAAAGTTTAATGTGATCTACAAATCTCAAATTTTTTTGAAGATTTTTCAGAAAATACACCTACAAATTCCCACATTTTTAAAACAGTGGAGGATCTGGTTGTTCTGGGAACTGAGTTATCTACGTAATTTGTGTGCTTGTCCCTGTGTTGACGTCTGCAGGATGAGCCTACAGCAAGCTTTCGAAGCTAGTTTACAAATGCAGATCTAAATAAAACTAAATGAGTCGCTTCTTGATACAAAGTGGCCCGACATCCTACGGCAATATCCCGTTATGGCGGCTGTGGAAAGTTCTTCTTCGCCTTGCTCGATTCAAGTTTTTCTGCGTTGAAACAACCTCGGATTATTTGCTCGAATTAGCATGATATATGTTACGACCTTATGAGTCCCAGCTAATGTCGCTGTGTGTTTGCCCTGGAATCCGCTAAACGCAAACGCAAATGTGTCCACAGGTAACGACTCAGGATCGTAAATCTAGTAATTAGTCTCTGGCTGGGTAGGAGAAGAACGGGGCAGGTCAATGTGGTACAGTCGTCGACTGCGACTATCAAGTAAATGTAGCCGAGCAAACCATAATATGTGAGGCGAAAATACACATATGCAGTACTGGCGAAAGGCAATTTGTAAACACCCCAGCATAAACCCGTCAAAACAGGATCATAGAAATTCCACCACCCTTAACAGCTATTTTTTAATCATAAGACTTTCCAAGAAATTTCCAAAAATACACGGATTTTAGCACCAGAACAGAGAGGCAGCACCAGAACAGAGGCAGCACCAGATCTGCCAACGAAAACTTTCAGAGGCAGTTTTCCGCCTCCGAGCAAATTAAATCAAAAGCGCAGTTTTCTCACTGTATCTTCAGTATCTAATGACTATCTGTCACCAAATTTACTGTTCACAGCTTCCCTACTTCATATGATAGTTTTTCGTCAGTTGTCAATTTTTTTTTTCAAAAACTCAGAAAATGTAGACAATCGATTTTGGAAAATGTCCTATATATGGCAGCATGATTAGCATTGGAAAAATAGCGCGAATTTAGACCCATTAATGGAAATTTTAGGTGCATTTTCTGAAAATTTAAAATTTAAATTTGTAGATCACATTTAACTTTTTTTAAATTGAGAAGCTTCGGTTCAGAGCATATTAGCAGCTTCTCAATTGCTACCGATCCTCCCTTACTGTAAAAATCTGGGACTTTTATGTGCATTTTCTGAAAATTTAAAAATTTGATTTTCCTAGATCACATTTAACTTTTTATTTTGAGCAGCTCCGATTCGAAGCATATTAGCTTCTCAGTTGCTACCGATCCTCACTGCTGTAAAAATCTGGGACTTTCCAAGAGTTGCATTTTCTGAAAATTTAAAATTTGAATTTGTAGATCACATTTGATGTTTTTAAATGGAGCAATCCCGATTCGGAGCTTATTAGCTTCTCAGTTGCTACCGATCCTGCCTGCTGTAAAAATCTGGGAATTTTAGGTGCATTTTCTAAAAATTCAAAAATTTGAATTTGTAGATCACATTGCACTTTTAAATTGAGCAGCTTCGATTTGGAGCATATTAGCTTCTCAGTTGCTACCGATCCTCCCTGCTGTAAAAATCTAGGAATTTTAAGGTGCATTTTTCTGAAATTCAAAAATTTGAATTTGTAGATCACATTTAACTTTTTTTAAATTGAGCAATCCCGAATCGGAGCACAGCAGCTATACAGTTGCATTTGAACCCGACCGATGTGAAAATCTGGGAATTTTAAGTGGATTTTACGGAAATAAAAATTTGTAGATCACATTTGAAAATTTCCAATTCCATCAATTTCAACACGATTTGTCGTTTCAGGTGTATTTGGCGAATCTTGAAAAAATTGAAATCTGAAAGTAACATTTTGGAAATTCGATGTTCACTTTAAGCTTCAAGATTCGAAGCCTGAGGCCAGTAAGAACCACGCACAATTTCAGCTTCTTTAATATCAAGGCTCCATATTAGAGGCTCATGGCGGTCGGTCGCGGCTGCCGCAACTCTCACCGCGGGCGCGGCGACGCGATCTGGAGGCGAGGCCGTTGCCAGCGGAGGGTGGGGCTGGGATACTGTAGTGACAGCTGGCAACCTGTCCGCGGGTAACGGCGGCGAGCCCTTTTGGGTGCACTAAGTCCGTACCCCTCGATATTTTGTCGTACAATTTTTTTTTCGACTTTCGTTCATTCGAATTTTTTTAAAGGAAGTTTTTTCGATTCTATTTTTTCAGTTCGTTCGAGATCTAATTTTTCGACTTTTTTCTTTGTTCTTTGTTTTGAAAACGCTCCTCGAACCCTATGTTACGCTGTTTCGTTACTCCTCGGTCCGAGTTGTCGCGGGGGCGAGCAAACAATTCGCCTATTCGAATAAGTTGTGCTTGAGATCGGGGAATATGAAGTTTTTCTTGCACTTCTGAGTCCTGGCGGAGCAAGCTGCCGAGCGATCGGTCATGGTCTGTTTCACTGGAAAAGGTGCTGCCTTGACAATCTGCTTTGAGCGACATCAGCGTTGGCATCACCTTCTGGCATGCTTCTTCTTCTTCTTTGCAGCCACATAGAGGGTTTTGTCATAGGCGGAGGAACTGGGCGACCAGTAGTGGATTCGTCCATAGGTCCATTGGTGTCAGAGTGGTACTCTGCCAACGCATAGCTAGATGCCTCCGAGGGCGCGACCTGTAAAGCCGCCCCATTCCATGTAGCGAGAATTTACGGGTTTTAGCTACAATAGCTAAAACCCGCATATTCTTGTGTCGACGGTACAAGGTATAATTTTGTAGCGAGAATCTACGGATTTGGTGACAGCCTGTGTTGAAATGCAATCTTAAACCCCGCGCTGGCTACGCGGAACGCAGGGATGCCGTTTGAACTGTGTTGGCCCAGTCATATCACGGAGTGACTACTCGACACTCTGTGGCTGGCCGAGAAAGTGACCCGTAGTGTCACCACTCTGGGAGACCATGGTGAGGATAATTTTGATCATTGGGATGCTGCAGGCCGTGGCAGAAAGAAACGGCGATGCTGTTCGATCGCAGTACGGATCAGGACTGGGTGGGTCGATCGACCGAGTGCTGTAACGAGAATTTGCGTAGAGTATGCGGGTGCCGTAGCGAGAATTTACGAGAAGAATATACGGGCGCTGTGGCTAAAATTTCACCAACTGAGGCTACAAACTATCCGTAATTTACGTAAAATCTCGGGTCAAAATTAGACTAGATGCCTCCAGGCACCGGGGCATCTCCGGTTTCCATGCTGGCTGGGCATCTGGCTACTGACGCTGGCAGGTAGTGCTCTCGGCATGCAGTTAAATAAATGTGCCCGTATCATGGCCGATCCGGTACCGCAGTCCGGGGAACACATCAGATTTGCTGCTGTCAATCTTGCTGACATAAGACATTAGCAGTGTAGAGTGACCGCAGCGTATTGATGCGAGCGTGCATCTTGCCCTTCTTCCGAGTTGAGACTCTGAGATTGCAGACGGGGGCGGTATATCTCCTAGTATTATAGAATTCATGGCCGCCTTCAAAAGATGACACCGTACGGAGCTTGGTGTGCTCCTCGCATAAAGACGGAGTCGTTCTTGCTGTGAGTCATTGCCATCTTTGCAAATTGACTTTGTTTGGAGCATCGGCGATTTGCTTCCTTATACTTCTCTCTCTCTCACGGGGTTTAGCACTCTCCACGACAGGTGATTTGGATTTGCTTTATAATGTTAATGCGGAGTTGCTGGGCCTGGAGCTGACAGTGCTCCTTCACTGGTAATAGACGGGTCTCAGCATGCAGGTGCTCGATTGGGAACTCCTTGCACATCCGGTGGCGATACGGAGAGCAGCATTTTGTACTCGTTGCCTCTTTGTTCAGAAGGATTCTGAGACGAGATGCTGCCAAACCGGTGCGGCGTACTCCAGGGCGGGCTGAAGAATTGCCTTATACTTTGTGAGTATAGTCTCCTTGCTCTTTCTCCACGAAGTGTCGCTTGAGGCCCTGAGAACATTGGGCTCCAGCTTTAACGACTGCCTGCTTCTGCTCGGTATTCTTATGAAACTTGAGTGACGGATCGAGCACAAGACCGAGCAGCTTTGGAAAGCGAGCAGCAGGCAAACGGTCTCCATCACACGACATCCGGATGAGCGCTGTGCTCGGATGGGTCCGTCGTGAGACCGGACACTGACGACTTGGCTGCAGAGATACTTAGCATCTTGCGGTCGAAAAAGCTCTTCAGTGTGATCAGGTACTCGTTGATCTTATTGGCAGCCACCTGTTAGTCCCTATCTCGACACATGATTGTTATGTCATCGGCGTACGCGACGACGCTTGATCTCCTGTGGAGAGCTCAGGCATATCTTCGAGGTACACTGAAGAGGGCTGGCGTGGGCCCCACGCCCTGGGGGAACTCCAGCTGCCATTGGAATACTGTTGGAGACATGGTTCTGAAACATGACTCTTGCACGTCGACCTATAAGGAAGGCCGATATCCAGCGCTTCTGCCAAGATGGTATTGACGACTTCAGTATGTTGCCTGACAGGACTCCAAGGTTAACCGTATCAAATGTCTTGGTGAGATCCAACGCAACAGCTACAGTTCTCAATGGCTTGTTAAAGTTTAACCCGTCGATAGCATAGCTGGTAATTTCTAGCAACAAAGCCGTAGTTGTGGAATGTAGCCTCCTGAAACCATGTTGGAAACAACTGCTTCTCGTTGTGCTCCGCTAGATCCTTGACAATGAGCTTTTCGACTGCCTTAGCACGAAAGGTGGCATCAAGCTAATGGGACGATATCCCTTTACTGATGACTGAGGTTTGCCAGGCTTGAGCAACGGGATGACGTTCGCTGTCTTCCAGTTTTGCGGAATAGTGCAAGAGCTAAACGAAGTGTTAATCATATCAACGATGAGCGGGAGGATCTCAGTCGGGAGTTTCTTCAGTACAGCAGGACAAATGCCGTCGGGACCGACAGCTTTGGAGTTCCGCTTGTCCTTTATAATCTTCTCTACTTGCGCCACAGTGAACGCTTCGGCCGTGCTCATGAGCGGGAGGCGGCACAGCTCTCTTACTGTCACTCTATTCTGCGGACCTCGCCTTGTACTCGTGACAAAGAAACTTTTACCGAGAGAGTAGGCGGCTTCGCTTTCCCTGACTTGAAAACGATTGTTACCAAACTCAGTAGTGGAGGCGGTGGCTTGCGAGCGCTCTTTCCCGATAGTTTCGAAGCACCTTCCAAGTAAGCTCCACTGTCCGTCTTGAAATTCAACTGTTCTGTGAACTTTTCCCACTGTTCTTTCTTGTGCTGGTCGAGATCTTTTCTGATCTCACCATCCAGCTGAGCGACGATAGGGTCTAGATGGTCTTTGCTCTTCTGGCTTCTCCTAGTCCTGATTTTCTGAAGAATTTCTCTGGTGACGTTCCGTCCGAGAACGTCCCTCACTCAGCCAACAGGGATTACCGCCTTCATGACCCTGCAGATTGCATCAGATATGTGATGCTCCTTCTGGTGCACATTGCCATTCCACGGGTAATCAGCCGCTAGGCGTAGCGCAACCTCACTGAACAGGCACCAGTCTGCTTGGCCTAAATTGAGATAAGAACGTTGACGAACACCAGAATAAGGAGCAAGAGAATTTGAGAGATCGATGTGCACAAAGACGGGAACATGATCACTAGACAATGTTTTTGAGGAGTAGACCATGAGCAAGGGTTGGAAAGGTTGGAAGAGCCGAGAGCTATGTCTGGGCTAGAAGATCGGCCGTTGGCAGGGAGACGAGTGGGCTTATCATCGTTTAAAATGACCAGGTCGCACTCCTCAGCCCATTCTTTGTTTTCTTCTCCTCTAGCATCAGAACCATGGGACGAGCAGAAGGTATGGGCGTTAAAGTCGCCCGCGAAAACAACTGATGATGAGAGGAAACAATCGTTAAGTTGTTTGAGAAGAGGAATGGGATTGTAGGAGGAGGGGCATGAGGTGGTAGGGGGTATATAGACGTTGAACAGAGAAAGGGGAGTTTTAAGGGGAGATGGATTGGAAGGTTACTCGAGTACCATCCGTGGGGGTGCTTGGTATGAGGTGGGACGGGAGAGAGAGGATAAAGCAAAGGTTGAGACTCACTCCGCCAAGAGCTGACTTTGGAGCATGGAAGGCGGAGTAGTCCCGGGATGTTAGGATGAGGACGGGCAGGTGATGGAGAGAGCTTGGTTTCTTGAACCATGATCACGTTTGGATGGTAAGTAGGCCGTGCGAAGAGAGAGCTCAGAAATTTTGGCACGAAGGCCGTTGA
Source organism: Aplectana chamaeleonis (assembly GCA_029168955.1). Classification (NCBI taxonomy): domain Eukaryota; kingdom Metazoa; phylum Nematoda; class Chromadorea; order Rhabditida; family Cosmocercidae; genus Aplectana; species Aplectana chamaeleonis. The sequence continues at coordinate 5,238 of JAPDOI010001289.1, read as the reverse complement.
GATTGATATGTACAATGGAAAGGGGGCGATTTGAGGAAGAGGAGTCAGAGTTTTGTAGGTGAAGAGCATAAAACGCAGCGAAAAGCAGAGCTATGATGCCTCACAGAACTGAGACCCGAACAGGAGAGATGCACCCACCTTTGGGTTGCGAAGCACTGGACGCTTGTTTTGCTCCATCTGACATCCTTGCCGCACGTGGCGCATGGGTGCTTCTGAGCAGGTCCAGGATTCGCTTTCCACGCCGGCCCTTTAGCAGAAGAATCCGAAGGAGAGACACGGCCGGCCAGCACCTCTCCTTGACAAAAGCCCTGTTCGTGGAGGGGGTGACGTCGGTTTGCATAAAAGTGATCTTCTTTCCTCCGCACTGCCACGGCGTGAACGTACGACATCTCGGCAGCTCTGGCATGCTCTCCACAACCCTGAGCCATTGTGTAAATCTTGGATGCCCGAGATGTCGTGCGTTCTTGTCGTCGCAGTGTAGAGGAAAGAACATTACCCTCGTGCAAAGCGGCATCTCTCGGTCCACTAAGAGGTGTTTTTGCCATGGGAGAGTTGCTATCCGACCTCATCTTTCCTAAGGATTCTGCCACAAAGGGCCGGCGTTGAGAGGAATCTTGGACCCGCTCAAAACCGCCCATTTGCCAAATGCTGTAAAAATACCACCTGGGGCCGGATTCATCAACGACCAAACCGTCTCCCCTTCACGGGTCTCAGCTATGTGAGGCATCACGACTTCCTTTCGTTTCTGGGGAAGTTGCTTCCACATAATTCTTACTTTCGCTCTAAACTCATTGTTGTCGCTTGTCGTAGAAATAGAGCAATCTTTTGGCTCCTTTCACCCTGCTAAGCCATGTTGTTGACAGTTTCGTAAGCCATCTCTTTTGGCACCACTTCGATTGTTGTGCACAACTTTAGGTATTCCGACCATTTCGTGAGTTATTCACGAGCTCACTTGCCCTCATCCTAAAGCCATGTTTTGACTGCAGCTGGTCACATGGAAGGGACAACTGTTCTTTTGTCGTCCCACGTAATGGAAAGGCGCTCTAATTGTGATCCCTTCGTGGCGAACGTCCTAGATTGCTGGGTCGCGGCGACGAATTATTATGTTTTACGGCTTCGCTGCTGGAGGAGCGATTCTCGATGGTCGCTGATCATCGCTCCTTCACTGCCATTATGGAGTGATTGCCAGCGAATGACACAATTCGTCTAGTGAACAATGACCCTTTCACATGACAAGAACAGTTTTTGGCGAGCTGAAACGTGTTATTGATGACTACCATTAATTTCACTGGCTGATTGAACTTTCCGATCATCTGTGTGGCTATGCACTATGAGCAAAATCGCTGCCGCTGCCAGATCGCTGCAGCAGCGGGTGCAAAACCGCTGCGATGAAAAACAGTAATGATGCCGTCAAAACATGGCTTTAGAGGTTGCTCATCGTTCTCATCAGGATAAGCTCATTGAGTGAGTTCTTCAAGCTTCGCAATTTATTAGAACGTTTTCGTCTTTCCTTAGTCGTTTGAGATCTCTTTTAAGGCTCTCATCTGTATTGCATAATCGTTCGTGGCAAAGCTGGACCTCAATCCATCAGCCAAAGCAATAATGTAGCCTTCCATCACTGAACTAGGCAGCGCATCTGCGGCTTCCTTGAGATACCCTTCTGGCTTCGTCAAAAGCGTTTGAACATGTTGTCCTGTAACCCTTAGTTACCATACTTTATACTGAATCGTGTGACAAAGTCTTCGATGTCATCGCTGCGTGGGTGTTAGGATGGTTCTTTATCAGGCAGTCATCGCCGCCATTATGACACTGATACTTGAATTTGAATCACGGCCATCTACTTAAGCTAAGTCGCAGATTCGTTGTGAAGACTATGAAGCTATTGGTGTCTGCTGCGGCGAGTATTCACCGTTTTCTTTGAATACAATGACTGATTAGGCTGTACCATGTCGAACAATGTCGCAATGAGCAGTACAAAGTTTTCAAACTCCAAAGCTCTCGATGAAGACTTTTTCTGCATCCACCACTCAGGTGCATGCTCGCTTCCGCAACGTCGGATACCGCGGCTTCACTGCTGGTACCAGCATAGCTTTGCGTGGATTCAAACATCTGTATCTGCGGGAGTACAACTTATGTCTCGCTGACAACTTCTGTGATGGGCACACTCCAGAGCTCTCCATGCTTTCCTGCGAGGACAGCGTCTAGGGAGACTGATGGCAGGTTACTGCCACCAGCACCATCAATAGAGCGTGTTTTCTCTTTTCGACCGTTTTTTCAATTATCGGTGCGGCCCCATATCGCGGGTGAGATCTGGCTGGTACTTCATGTGAATGTCCAGGAGCGGGGCTTGAGGGTACTGTTAGTGACGAAATTAGATTGCTGAATACTCGAAGATGAGTCATTCTGTTCTTATACCACCGATCAATCTCAGCAAATTCAAAACGCACTTGGCAAACATTACCTACAGTTAGGTCCGTGGCTCTCTTACTCAAGAAAAATTATTGAATCTTCCTCTTGGCTGGCGCGGCGGTCGCGTACGCCTGCCCGCTAATCGATTCAGGCCGAGAGAAGAGCGCAGCTGATCAACTTACTACGCCGCCAGCCGCTGATGGGATTTAAACTGCTCACGCCAGCCGCGAGTGAGATTTAAATGTTTTCTCACGAGGAAACGGCCAAGGACCTAACTGTACATTGTCGAGAGAGGATTTTTTCATCGCTTAACGTTCTCTCTCTTTTCGAAGCAACATTTTTTCAATTCCTTCATGTTTTGATATTCTCGATGTTTTTAGCGCTGCCTTTTCTATGTTTGTACCTCTGTAAGGGCGTGTAATGAAGTGAAAGAACGGCTAACCAAGTCACCGTGATCACCAGACACACAAAGCACGAATCATTCTGGAGCGGTTGGTCTGTTTAGAGTGGCCTCCGTCGCGAGATGACGACGCCTAAATTCATCTTTGGCAGAGGTTGAGCAGGTCGCTGCGCCAATTTTCAGCAGGGCTACGACCATCCCTCCTTGACCAATTTTTTAATAAATTCTCAAAATTTCCCCCTCCCCCGCCCCGAGATGAAGTGGTGGCTTACGAAGAGTGAATAAGAAGTTGGAAAAAATTCAAATGGTGGTAATTTTTAAGACCTCTTCTCAAAATTTTTTCCACAAAAAATCGAATTTTTACGAACCCTCGTTGCGCCGAGTCGCAACCATGCCTTTTGCACACTCCTTGTCTGACGTTAAGGGGTCCTTTCCTCGCCGATTGAGTCATCGGCCCCAACAAGGAGATTTACTGTTAAAGTAAGTTAAGAAAAAACACAACAACTTCATAGCTAATAGTAACAGATAGGACTGTTTTTCGTATTCAATAAACAAATACAAAATAAACAAAATAGAATAAAGAAACACCACTGTGATGTAAAATTTTTGTTTTCTGGTGTTCTTGTGATGTTCTCTGATGACAAGCTTAAAAGCGTTTTGGCAAAGCCACTGAATTTGGTACTGGAAGGAAAGTAACGCTGCGCAGCCGATTTTTTTCTGATTGAAGGCGGCTCATTTAGTGTGAATCAATATGGTCGATAATTCATGCGCAGAAAGAATTGTCTGTCATGCGACGCATCGCGAGCGTGTATTGACTGCGGAATCTGCCCAATGCGGACCTCGAAACGTGTTTCAAAGATTTTCCATGCATGACTGCGTATGTCAAGCCTCTTGGCGGTAGGCCATATTGTAATAATCTTTTAGCGATTAAATGTGATATCGAACTTTTTCTATATGTTTAGAACTGGAGCCTATGCGTCAGCTTGTAAGTATATTGGTGATAAAATTAATTTTAGTCCCGCAAAGATTCTGCCATCTGGCATGTATCGCCCATCTAATGGTCGGGCTACTCATATGTTGACAGCTGAATGGTACAAGGTGAGAGGCGAAGGAGGGTTTCGTATGACATATCTTTTATTTTTTCGCGAGTTATAATATTGTATTCCATTATTTAAGGTGCTACCTGTGGACGGATTGTTAGGTCTGTCAGACCCACACCTTCATGACCCTAGGCGTAATAAGAGGTATTGTATAATGCTTATAGTTGACTTCTATACGAATCTCAGGAAGATTACGGCAGCCACCTCCAGGGGTCGTTTATGCTCGGTTACGGCGCGGCGCAGTGAATTTCTGTATAATTTATCGCGCGGCGTAGCACGATCGATATTACGGGGTCGAATATAGGTGCCGCCGCTGAAAGGCGCGGCGGCATTCAGTGGAGGAGAATCGATCATGCGGCGCCGCGCGATCGATTCTCCTCCACTACATGCTACCGCGCCTTTCAGCAACTCTATTACCGGCCCCTCATAGAGTACGATTCGCCGCGCCGCTCGGCGGCTCAAGCGCGTCGCCGCGTGTGACACTGCTTAGCGCTCAGCGCAAGCCATGCCGCAATACCACCATATTTGTTATTTTCAGTTGTTTTTAAAGTAAACTCATGAGTCCTTGGATTTTGTTCATATCGTGTTCGAATATCAAGTGATCTATACAAAAATGCCGTTTCCAGTAGCTGATATGGAGCGGAAGCGGCGAATGAAGATTCAGATGATGGATGAAAATGCAGATTACGGTGCGTTGTAGATTCCGGGGTTGGATCAATCAGTGGGGCTGCATGCTTGGATGCACAGAAAGGTTTACGCTCGGGTCCGGTTAAATGTCGTACTACTACATTCGGGACCAGCCACATAACGCATAAATTGGCCTTGCTGTGGTCGTAATTGCGGCTGAGTTGTTCCGAGAGTGAAATGGCCTGAAAGCTAACCTATCCCCAGCCCCACCGATTCCCCTCTTTTCAAGCATTGAGCTGAATAATTTGGGTTGCGCATTGGTTACACGAAAATGGACGACCTACATACTCTGAGAGAATCCCCGCGATCGTTCACGGATAGAATCCACTCGGTTTCTGGTAGGGGCCGAGAGGATACTAGCATGAGGATATCGCGTAACGATCGCGAGATTCTGCCGGTCTCAAACCGAGAGCGTACCGCGTTCGTTCATAGATGCTCTATAGCGGAACCTACCTGCGAGGAATCGAGCTTGGGCCTATCACGGAAAGATCGCGAGATTGTACCAGCTTCAACCTGGGGGCAAATCGTGTCTATAAATTGATGTATTAGGGTTTTACATCGCGGAACCGCGATGTACCGAACCGGAACTATCGCGGGACGGTCGCGAGATCCTGCCCGTCTCCACCCCTGATCGTACCGCAT